>CM076584.1:1292451785-1292578018 GCA_034641835.2 Pinus albicaulis | reverse complement strand
GTGTAATAAATTAGTTTCAAGTAGTTTAAAGATATAGATGCATAAATTCAATGCGCATAGTTTTGAGATATAAAAGTCCAAAATGGAATAGTTGTTTGTGACCAAATATCAATGGATCACTATGGATATATCTGCTTCATTAAAAGGATTTTTTCTAGAAGGATGTCCACTAAGTTGGAAATAAGGGAAAATATCACAATTATATGTTAATGCATGTGTTTTACATTGAATATTTTTCATTTTATTAGGAATCTATTTGAAACAATTAACTATATAAGGTTAAAAACTATGTTTTGTATCAAATTACTTTTGGTTTCAATGGGAAAATTTTATGGCTAATGTGTTTTTCTCGAAATGTGATAGACCCCATTAAAATGGGAGATATATCGAAATGATTCCTATGGTGTAATAAAATAGTTGAGTAGTTTAAAGATATAGATGCATAAATTCAATGAGCATAGTTTTTAGATATATAAGTCCAAAATGGAATAGTTGTTGGTGAAAAAATATCAGTGGATCACTATGGATATATCTGCTTCATTAAAAGGGATTTTTCTAGAAGGATGGACTATGTTGGAAAGAAGGGAAAATATCACAATTATATGTTAATGCATGTGTTTTACATTGAATATAAAAGGTTTTTTCTCTCTCTCATTGTTTGAGTCTTGATCTTATAAAAGGTTTCCACTAAATCCATCCCTATTACTTTTCATGTGAACCACATTCCCAAACCCACCCATATATGTACCTAAGAGCCAAGCCAAGTGTAAAAAGGGCTTATTTCATATTCTACTTTAACACATATGTGATTAATTATCGTTAGAATTTATATGGTAGAAATACGTATAAAGAGTAATCCTTAGTATAGATCTATTTTGACTTTAAGGAATAAAGGGAAGTTTTTTAGAAAGTTTATCTTAAGAGGTAGAACTAAACCATCTATAACCCACAAAAGAAACCATGGCCCATGAGCATCACATGCAAACACAAGTTACTCCCATGTTTGAAAGACCACCTCACATCATCATAAGGGTTGGAAACCACTAAGCAACCCATACTAAGTTCCCTAGAAGGGATGACTATCATATTTAATGATTGGGTTTATCTCAAAGGTCAAAAGGAAAATCAAAGTTAGGAAAGGGAATTAGAATAGAAATTAAGGTAAGGCCATGACCTTTTACCCAATATTGAACGAAGGTGAGCAACCATAGATATCATGAAGGAAGTTCAAGAAATATTATGTTAAAAAATATTATCTTTTTTGTAGAGGCTTAAATTCTGATATGACAAGAAATATTATCTTTTTTTAAGGAAGTTCTGATATGGTAAGAAATATTATCTTTTTTTGAAAATGCTTAAATTCATGAAAATATCATGAAAAGGTGGACTATTTATTCTGTGCAAAATAGTCGGAGATCATGACAGCCACTCTGTCTTCTCTAGGGATGATCAACTCATGAAATTATGATATGATAAGAAATATTATCTTTTTTTAAGGAAGTTATGATATGATAAGAAATATTATATTTTTTGCAGAGGCTTAAATTCATGAAAATATCATGAAAAGGTGGAATATTTATTCTGTGAAAAATAGTCAGAGATCATGACAGCCACTCTGTATTTTATAGGGATGATCAACTCATGAAATTCTGATATGATAAGAAATATTATCTTTTTTTAAGGAAGTTCTGATATGATAAGAAATATTATCTTTTTTGTAGACGCTTCAATTCATGAAAATTTCATGAAAAGGTGGAATATTTATTCTGTGCAAATTAGCCGGAGATCATGACAGCCACTCTATCTTTTCTAGGGGTGATCAACTCATGAAATTCTGATATGATAAGAAATATTATCATTTTTGAAGGAAGTTCTGATGTGATAAGAAATATTATCTTTTTTGCAGAGGCTTAAATTCATGAAAAGATCATGAAAAGGTGGAATATTTATTCTGTGCAAAACAATCAGAGATCATGACAGCCACTCTGTATTTTCGAGGGATGATCAACTCATGAAATTCTGATATGATAAGAAATATTATCATTTTTTAAGGAAGTTCTGATATGATAATAAATATTATCTTTTCTACAGAGGCTTAAATTCATGAAAAAATCATGAAAAGGTGGAATATTTATTATGTGCAAAACAGTGGGAGACCATGATAGCCACTCTGTATTTTCTAGGGATGATCAACTCATGAAATTCTGATATGATAAGAAATATTATATTTTTTGAAAGAATTTCTGATATGATAAGAAATATTATATTTTTTGCATAGGCTTAAATTCATGAAAATATCATGAAAAGGTGGAATATTTATTCTGTGAAAAATAGTTGGAGATCATGACATCCACTCTTTATTTTCTAGGCTAACTGACTGAATGGGTCATGGTCGAGCAAATGCATCTCTAGATAAAGGAGAACCAAATGCGAACAAAATATGGTGAACAGAAAGGGACAAACATAACATAAAGCTCATAGAAAACGGACTGAATGCGGACATAAAGCATACATAAAGCGTATACATCCCACAATATTATCAGAATCAATTCTAGATACAATATTTAATCTATATTACAAATTAATTAATTAAAAAAAAACTAGTGTGTATGGCTTGTCGGTGGATATTTCTTGAATGGGATGACTTTTCTTGCCGGTGGAGATTTTTTTGATTGGAATGAATTTTCAATGCAAAAGGCGGCAAGAAATTCATGATATATACCTGGAAAGTCGCAGAAATTCGCAGACGAACCCGGGTGATTCCTGAAGACACTGAAGATGTCGTGGAAGACAACCAAATTCCTGCGAACAAAAAAAAAATCAAATTAAAAAAAAAAAAACAAAAACAAAAACAACAAAAAATAATTACAAAAAAATAACAAAATTTACCTCAGCGTCGAGGCTCAAATCAACAAAAATCCCCTCCTCGTTGCGACGCAACACCAAATCAACTAAAATCAACGAACAAGACCTCGTCACATGAGACACCAAATCAACTAAAATCAACAAAAAAAACTCGTCGTGCGAGACAGATGTGAACAAGAAACCTGCAACAGATTGTGGCCGATGTATTTATAAAATCATAGTTCGGCCGAACTATTTTAAAATTGCGGCCAAAATAATAGTTCGGTCGAACTTTTGTTGTCGATTTTTCAATCTTCGGCCAAAAATCTGTTTGCCATTGTCGTCAGTACAACGTCAATGTAAACGGCAGAACGATTTTGGCCGAACTAATTTTGAAAGTTCGGTCGAACTCTTGAATAGTTCAGCCGAACTTTGAAGAATGTTCGGACGAACTATTGAGAAAAAAAAAATTATGCCCGTGATTCTCACAAAAGTGTTACCCATCTTCACATTTTTACCCATATGTGTGTGTGTGTGTGTGTGTGAATAAGACAGTCTTTGTCATACAAAATGGGACAGTGGTATCCCTTTGTCTTTCAATTGGGAAACTATGTCCATTACATTAAACAAAATGTCTGATTTCACAGACAAATATTTCAAAAAATACAATGCCTTGCTTTGATATCCAAACATAGTTATCATCATTTTTCACTTGAACTGTTGTCACTGTTAGAGCTACTTCCATGACTTGGGATATTTTCAGGAATGTTTTGTTCACGATGTTGATTATTTTCTTCTTCTTCACCTTCCATTTACAAAAATAACAATAAACTGTAATGAGTGTATATACAGTGGTGAGAATAATGAAAATTGCAATATTAAATAATATACATCAATGTAAATCAAAAAGAAATGATGTACCATAGCAACAATTGACTCATAAACTATGCACATTCTTTCAAAACCATGTACCATGCCATGTTTCAAAATTTCATCTGTTGGCATAGTGCCATACTTTGTTTCCTGCAAGTTTTATACCCCATAAAAAATCATATATTTAATATAAAAGAATTTTTTGTTCTATTAATTATAGATGTAGCTAAGTAAAACAAGATCGATAGATGCTTACAAACTCCACAGTTAATTTCTGATATGCCAACATATACCCACAACCCATATTTAACCCAATTTCAATCAATTCGTCTAATGGCTTTTCGTTGTATGTTAGCACCTGTTTGAAGATATTCAATGATGATTTTTGTAAAACAACTTAAAAAATAAAATAAAAATGAAATCTAGTTAAGTTGTTATAAGGAAGTAACAATTACTCACAAGCTTAGATATCAACCCTTTTCTTCCTTATCGTCCTATTTTATGTGTTGAATGCGTTCCATTTTCTTTTCTTATCTACAAGAAAATATTTGAAAATTAATATTTAATGCTAAATTGTTTATTTATTGTACCTAATGATCGAAAAATTCAATGATTACATATTACATTTGAAGCACGATGTTGTTGAGATGGCTCCTCCTGCGATGCAATTTTTTCCATTTCTTTGACCATCTCCTTGTACACCTTTTTGGACATTCATGCTGGCATATTTCTGATATCAGCTCGTTCATCTTTTGAGATTTTCATAATCTTCCTGAAAATGTAACATGACAATAAAATTTGTAATTTTTATATTGATATATGAAAATTAAATATAACCAAAGTGATATTTATAAATAATTCTAGACAAACATTTAAAGGAATATTACTTTTTCATTCCTTCTTTTTTGTTGTTGCAAGTTTTTTCTATTAAAATTCTAACATGTCTCATTGACCAATTCTCTGGAAACTCTTCCTGTGGTTTACATAAAATTTGGTTCTTTGAATCATTGGATTTATTTTTGTATTGTAAGTGGAAAGAATGTCTATACATTCATTCCACTAGATCCCTCAAACTTTTGTAAAAGCTTTTCCCCCTTTCGTTAACCTCCAGCACCACTCCAGATGAGCTAAGGAGAAATTCATTTTCATTTGCATGTTCTATTTTTTTCTTTTCTTAGAACAACATTACTTTTCTGAGTTGTTGGTCCCTGTAGAACATTAAACAGATATGACTTAATAGACTATTTGACACATGTTATCTAATAATTTTAAGTATATTATTAATGAAAATTAAAAAAATAAACTCATATTGGATCGATAGTATTTTTTCATTCACCTGATTCATCCTTTTGCAATTTTTCCATCAAGATTTTACATTCTTCTGGTCCTAGATCAGAAATAATCTTATCGAGCTTCGTCATTTTGTGGCTTTGCATGATACACAGTAAACAATACATATTAGTTAAACTTACATATAGTTCAAAAATAATATTTTTTGTAAAATAATTTACAAAGAACTTGCCCTTTTTTATTTTCTTGATGTGTTATCAGTATTTTTGTTACTTGATCTCTTGTCATTCATTTCTTTATCAATCTGAAACCTGTACCATATCATTCATTAATATATTTACAAATAAATTGTCAACTTTTCAGATAAAAAATAAATCTCAAGAAACCGGTGCGCCTTACATGATTTACGCACCAACGTTGGTGCGTGGGGGTCTTATAAACACACCGCACAAATAGTATAATAGACAGTACGGTGCTCTATGTCAACAAGGAGTATCGATGCGTTACATGTTAACCACCGCACTGATTAACACAAAGAAAATAATAAAAATCGTCCAGTGTTAGTTTTTGTAACATAAACATCCTACGCAAACAAGGGACCACCAAATAGTGTTCTCTGTCAACTAGGAGACTCGGTGCGGTGTGTTATATGTTACATGGTGCACCAATTAACACAATAAAACATTTTTTGCACAACAGCACTTTCGCAATGCGCCATAATGAAATAACACGTTATCGGTGCGCCCCTCATAACATAACGCACTGGTGCCCTATTTTAGATATGGCGCACAGATTAAAAAAAAAATGTTTTTAAATTTTTTATTACATAGTAATTGTGCAGTGCGTTGGGATAATACAGCGCACTGGTACACTAGGCTACGCAAGGCGCACCGGGAAGGGAAAAAAAAAAATCACGCAAGGGCCGACATGGATTGGGATCCGATTAAGCAAGTCATCTCGTGGGCTAGATGTCAATCTAAAATGAAAAGCCCTAATTCTGAAATCATAGAATCAGGGAGAAGAAAGGGCAGAAACAAAAAGAATGTAGGGTTTAGGGTCAAAATGGAATTTTTTTTTTTCTGAAATTGAAAAAAAAATTGAAATTTTTTTCTTACTTCGTAAAAAAACTGCAGAAAAAGTAAAAAAATTAATCAAATTTAATCACGAGATCGTTTTAAATTATATGCTACAGGGTTTGAATCACCAGAGGTTTGGAATTCTAATTGTCTGAATACTTTTGTTCGAACATATTTCGCTGCTCCACAGTGCTCTCTTGCTCCATGTATGTCTCCTGCAAATCTTTGGCTGAAATGTTTTGCAAAAATAGTGAAATAATGAAAAGTGTTTAGTATTTAAAGAATTGTTTTATGAAATTAGATTTTCGAAAATATTTTTCTGCCCATTTTTCAATTTACCACTTTTTTTTTCACTTAAAGAAAATAGAATTGCGCTTTTTTTATTTGCGGTTATTCGTCGTTGGTGTGTCACTTAATAGCACCGCACCGGTGCATCCATTGATAAAGTAGCACTGGTGCAGAGTAACTAAAATGCACTGGTGCGGTTATCTGTATATTAGCACCAATTTGTGGTTAAAGCACTGAAATTACTTTTAGGTTTGTACACCAAAATTTAGTGAACTCCAACCATAGAAATTGAGAATTAGAATTTTGTTTATTTTTTATGGAAATATGCAATTAAAATTAGAATTTTGTTTATTCTTGATGGAAATATGCAATTAGAATTAGAATTTCGTTTATTCTTGATGGAAATATGCAATTAGAATTAGAATTTTGTTTATTCTTGAGAATTAGAATTGGATAAATTCTTGATGGAAATAACTACTCTTCCAGTACATTTTGTTTATTGCAGGAGGTCCCCACTGATTATGTGGATAGAATACAATGTGGGGCGTGTGAAGATGCAATACTACAGGGCCCAAGTGGGCAATTGTGGCATGTGAACCTGTGTTATGCTAAGACGTGGGCAGTTTTCACAAATGGTTGGGAAAGTTTTGTTTCTAAGCAGTTTATTGAAGTTGGAGATATTTTAGTTTTTAGACATGTTGGAAATGTACATTTTGCTATGAAAATATTTGGGCCATTTCTTTTCAAAACTACACCTCTTCTTCTTTCAGAAAAATAAACTTGAACCTTTCCACAACTTGCAACAAGAAAAGGTGCCAACAGTAGCCTCTGACATGGATATCTATTTCTTTTGTTGAGGTCTCGAAGGAATTGATTGTGACCAGTCTACTTCGCTAAGGAATCTGCCTAAATTTTCTTTGGTTCTACCGAAGGGTGCAGTTACTAACAGATATAGGATTGTAAGCTCCCTCCAACCCCCATTAAATTGAAGAATATGGATAAAACTCCATAGAAATGCCTATCATTTGTGTAAAATGCCTCGAAACACAGAATGGAGTGTTTTTTTTTCAAAGTTGTGTGTTATTATGGTGAAAGAAATTATTCTTTCTATTTTGTGCTAATATGGTGAAGAAATGGAATAGTGCTCAAGTATATGACAACATTCTTCGATCATATTCTCAAAATATATGGGTTCTTTGTTAAATGCATAGCTACAAGATTCGGTCATATTGTTGCTAGGAAAAATTCAACTAAAATACCAATACGACAAGGTCAGTATTGTCTACTATCCCATGAACCCATAAACCCACAAAAAATCTCAAAAACCTTTTAATAAAATGCAAAATATTCCAATTTTTTTTTTTGTCTATTGCATTCTTGGCACTCGAATTCTTCTAAAATCTATTCATGGAATTAGCATCCATAAGAGGCAATGCAATTGTAATATACTTGAATTCTTCTAAAATATGTTCAATGGAATTAGTAAATGTGAAATGGTACATGTGTTATTAATTCATCAATATTTATACTTTTTAAAATGGGTTTTTATAAAGAAGAGGAGTTAATTACCTTATACCTTATAAGGCTCTTTTTTTCGAAACATTATAATATGTATTTTGAATTAATGCTAAAATCAATATTTCACTTGATAATTTGCAATTACGTCTATCTCAATAAAAATGGTGTATGTATAAAGTTCTTTTTTTTAATGTAAGATCGTAATAAAATAATGATAATTCTAAAGTACATGAATTTATTTGCATTATTTTTTAAACTTTATTATGTTACAAAAATTCATATTATTCTAGATTTATTATTTTACAATTATTTACAAATTTACAAATTTACAAATTTTAATAAAATCATTTCACATTAATACAATTAAAATTTTCACATTAATACAATTACAATCATTTCACAGTAATACAATTAAAATTTTACAAATATTTTACATACAACTAGAATTAGAATTACAATTTTACAAATATTTTACATACAATTACAATTACAATTACAATTTTAGAATTTTACATGCAATTAGAATTACAATTACAATTTTACAATTTGTCATATATACAATTACAACTAAAATTACAATTACAATCATTTCACAATAAATTAAATATTGTAATTACAATTAAAATTTTATAAATATTTTACATACAATTACAGTTAAAATTACAATTACAAATACAAATACAATTTTACATACAATTAATATTAAAATTACAATTACAATCACAACATAATATTTAATAAATATCATGGGGTCATTTAATATTAACTTAATTAATAAACATCACGATCATGATAACCACCGTACAAACATCATACTCGACTAAAAAACACATTCAAATTCGCTAACATCATCGTGATCATGATCATCTAACAAAACACAATTAGCATTGTATAACATCATCACAACACAAACATTAAATATACATCTCATGTCAAATAACTCATGCTATCACATACATCTATCTGTAAGCTGCACATTAAATGAACATATCTAACATGACCTAAGAATATACACATCATGATGATCACCAACATGTAAATTAAGTACAACCGCAACATGAACATAAAATACATGGACCATATATATATATATATATATATATATATATATATATATATATATATATATATAATGTCAAAAATATACAACTGTAATATAAATGTCATGGATCAACTGGTGGTACAACATCAATAGTAGTATTAGTCGAGGCCTACTCAGTCAATGGTGCAGCCTCGACGGTCGATGGTCTAGCTTGCTCATGATCATGAGTACTGTTGGATGCTGCAGGTTGCTGACTGGACGTGGTTGATGGTCTAGCGTGCTCCCCATGATGACTGCTGCTAGATGCTAGTAAAGGCTTCTCATATGGTACGGCGCGAGGTGAACGATCATCAGGTGATGAGTCGCTGCTTGTGGACTGTCAATCACGTGTTGCGTCTCGACCAGGCCTATAACCTGCAATGGTCCTCCTCAACCACGTAACTAAGTTCGTAGCTCCTACGACATGCCGCATCTGGATGTACATGTCACGCGGTATGCCTCTCCACATATGAAATAGCCTACCATCGGCTTGTATGTCTCTCATATTAGCGGGCCTGATGCCTGCCTCAACAATTAATGCAGTGAGTTGGTCACCCAGCTCCATCCTGTATCTGCTATCAAGCCAACTGCACCTAGCAAAAGGCGGTACCAGCGCACTAGCAGGAGTAGGTATCTTTGCACCAGCCTCCTGATGATCCTCAGCATCTGGCATGCCTTGATCGTCATCAGGATCCACATCTAGATCATGTGGTGGTGTCGGCATTTCCTCGCCATCAAAAGACCCAATTTCTACAAAATATATACAAGTACACAACAATAATTAGACAATTTCATTACACAATTTAATAAAAACAAGTTAAAGAACATGTTAGAATAAATTTAAATAAAATAGTAATATTACCTCTATCATCCGACGGCTCATCATCTGTGAAGAGGATGTTGGCACACCCTCGCCAATACAAACCAGCATAAGGACAGGGGACCATAATGAAGGGATGCAGCTCATCAACACTGGCTAGCAACTCCAGTGCATCATGCAATATCCTCACTGGAAACACAACCTCACCCCTCTTGGGCATCATCTGCCCCCACATGTGCATCTGTGCCTCGAAGATCATCCTACAAGGTTGTCGAACAAAAGTAGGCCTCGTCTCTAGAAACCTCTCAAAAAATAAACAAAAAAACTCTGAAGAAAAAGGAAAGTTGACCCTCCCTTGTGCATGAGCACGAAATCTATCTAAGGTTGTACAAAATTTCCGCAAAAAAATGGCAGACCACTTGACAAGTCGTGGCTCATGTACAAAAGAATCAACATAATATAGAAGCAAGAAACTAATGCATTTCCCATCACTGGTGTTGTGTGAAATGGTCGAAATCAGAAGTGAGATGCACCTCACCTCCTGACTACCAAATGCACCAATACATATCTGACCTCTGGAGACCTGAAAATCTGAAGGAGACAGCATATTTGCGCTAATGTATCTCTGGGAGTACACCAACTGACTCCCTGTTGAATAACCAACTAGAATCTCTGGGAACGAGGGAAAATCCCCCCTCTCCTTGATATCCCTGTAATGAAATATATGTCCTCCTCAATGGGCGTGTACCACTGGTTAGGACCAACCCGGAAAGCTTGTCAGTGGGCATTCCACCTACGGATAAGATGTCTCAAAAGCACACCATGGCCCAGTAGGGAAGTAGTCTCCTCATAGAACTTGAGGAGGCCTACCTCCCTTAGAAGCCCCTGGTAGTTGTTGTAATAGGGCGAGGGTACGCATCTCTCTCCCTCTCTCGTGCCTTCCACAGGCGAACCATGGCATATTGCTCTGCATGTTGTTGTTTTTGTTCCCCCTCTTCTCTCTGAATGATTGACATATTAAATACAATTTTTTTATAAAATGAGACATGTATTTAGTAATATACATATATATAAAAAAGAATTGGAAAAACAAAAACAAAACAGTCAATGCGCCACAAAAAAAATTCATGCACCGGTTTCGGTGCATCTATTTTTTGTCGCGCACCGGCAATGGTGCACCTGAAAATTTTCAGCGCACCATTGACTATGTACGGTGTCAGGAGTACGGTGCACTGACTAAACTCTTCGCTCGGGGGCATATAGTTTGGTCAACGCACCGACTTCCTAACATCATTAAATAGTCAACGGTGCGGTATTTTACCAGGTCGCATGTTGACCCTGTCGAAATGTGGAATGCGGTGCGCTGACAAAAATACTCGCCCCAGGGCGGATATTTGAGTCAATGAACCACATTGCCGCTATTCCACTGGGTCAACGATGCGTTCGGGTAACCGACCACACCACACTTACAAAAAAAAAAAAAGAGCATTGTGCGCCTTCAGTACCACCCCGAAATCGGTGTGGATACTGTTAGCACCGATTGCGGTGCAGCCTGTAAATTTACAGGCAGCACCGCGAACTGAACGGCTCGAGTGCACCACGCGAAGAAGAAAAACAAAAACAAAAACAAAACAAACAAACTTTTAAATGGTTGATTTTAAAGTTATTTGAAATTATAATCTGCTAAAAGGCTTAATTATGGAAAAACAAGAAAAATACATGTACATTTGGCCGTCGAGGAGGCATATTGGTTGTAGAATTTGCAAAAGAAAATTTTCCCACTGTTTTTCAAAATTCAAGCTGGAAATTGGTGGGCAATGCACAGCGGCAGTGCGTGCAATGGGTGCAATGGGAGCACCGATGTCAGGGTGGCTCAGACGAGGATAAATTTCACCAGTGCTTGAGAGCTCTGGAGCACTGAGAAAAGCGAAAATTTTAGTTTTTTGGCCGTAATTTTTTTTTATTTAACCCTGTTCTGGTGCGCGGGGTTTTATAGGTGCACCAATGCGGTTGTGTAAGACCGCACCAGGCGGTTTCTGTTTTGGCGCGGTGTTTTATGACACACCGGTGCGAAAGAGTTGTAAAGCATCGGTGCGCTACAGTAATAAGACGCAGCGGAAAGGTGTGTACAGAGTGCACGGTGTCTGATGTGCCAATGTTCTGTGCACACCGGTGCTTTCTCTTGTTGAGTGCACCGGTGTGGTTTGTGATGATAAGCGCACTGGACAAAAAATATCCGCAAAAACCTCCGCTAGCCAACCTCCTCTAGTAACCTCCACTAGAAATGGAAGTCTGGGGTATTTTTATAAGGGGTTCCTCAAAAACATCCGCTAGAGGGTCTTTTCCTTGTAGTGCATGCATCTACTAGACGGGGAGGTCATGGATCAAGGAGAATATCAAATGAATCGAGGAAGGCCTATCATGGTTGTGGTATATATATGTTTATGTCGAATATTTTAAATGATATTTGAATATGGTCATTCCATGTGTATACATATGGAATTGATTTTTTATAAATTTAGCTTTAAATTAATGTATAATAAATTTCATTTTTTTAGGAGCATCTCAAACTATGTCAAAGAGAGTATCTACTCAATCAATGGAGGGCCATCGTTCACATCATCATGGTATGGTATATATATTTTTATGTGCATTTAATTAAATGGTAAATAAGTAGAATCATATGTATGTATACATATATATTGAATTGATTTTCTTTTTTTTTAGAAGCTTATATCACTATGTCATCGCATAAGGGTCGTCAACATTCTCCCAACAGTCAACAAGCTCAATCAATTCATGTACTTAGGCATTATGGTGCTCAACCATCTTTGGGTGGTCATGATGGTGCTCAACCGTATTCGGGTGGGCTTGATGGTGCTCAACCATCTCCGAGTGGTCATCAATCTCAATCGGATCATCATGATCCTCATCATTTTGGTAAATTATATAATTTTTTATGTTAAAAAACAATTGTAGATATAAATGAATTGGATGTATATATGCATGTACATGTTTATCTTGTATGTGTATGAATACATTTTTTCACATGTTTTTATGTTTATGTAATTTTATATTGATGCAGAGGGTGAAGTGTTGCTCGAAATAAACGTAAGTGAAGCAGGGAAATTCAAGAAGAAGGCCATACACCAACTACCACATATCCATCTAATATTCCTGATGAGCTTCCTTGGGAAACAAACCTCCAACAATGTAGATTACAAAGGTGCAAAGGTCATTATTCAAAATTGAGGAAATATCTTGGGAGTTTGGAGCTCCCTACAGAGAGTCGACAAATCTTAGAAATATTTTTGCACTCTATAAGCTCATTTCTTGATATTTACGAGAAGCTTGGGAAAACCACGGATTGCTTTATAGATATTATGATGCGTAGAAAGGAAGAAGTAATGGATCCCGATAAATGGATTGAGTGATGAAAACCAATTGTTGCAAACACAGGTGTTGGTTCAAGTATGAACTTCAATCAGTAAGTTGTTTCTATCAGTCACACACTCTGGAAAAACACAGTTTAGATATCACTTCGAAAATCCTCAATCAAGGATTTTCATGAAAAATTGCTCTGCTCAATAGTCATCAAATAGACCGTGCTATGCACAAAACCAAAATGGCGGAATTTATAATTTCGTCTTCTTTTGACCATAAATTTAACTGTAATTTTGATGACAATTATCCCCTGCGAAATTTCCTTCTTCGGTTGGCTTGATATAGAGTGTTATGTATTCTCTAACTTGTGACGCAAACAAGGTTTCAATTCTCAGGTGAAATAATATATCTTCAAGTATATGAAGGCTTCCAAAAATGCAACGCAGAAAATATATCACCAACTCATATTTTTATTTAAACATTTGCAAATTGGTATCTAAAACCAATGGTATCTCAGAACAAACTCTTCAAGATCTTATCAGGGATTTTTTCAGCAAAAGCAAAAGAATAGAATTCCTCTTTCATGTGGAACCAAGAGAGATAGAAATTCGTGAACTAACCCACAAAATCTAACATCGTGATTTCAATGGAAATTGAAAAGCCAAAAAAAATGCAGATTAAGGTAAATTATTTAATCAATCAATTAACGAACCCACACAGATGAGCACGATAACACTTGAAAGATCGACTCGTTGATAAAAAACACACTTTTCCAAGAATGCTATTCAGTTAACTAATAACTCCACATGCCACATCTGGTTCACACATACTGAGGATCAATTCCCACATATTGATCTCAAGGATGTATTTAATTCTATGTCTCTGCTTCAAAATCACCAACAGAACCACCTCCTTCCCCACCAAAAACTTCAAGAAAATGTTCCCCTTTTTTTTTCAAAACTGAAAACAGAAATTGTCCAAGAAATGAGTTCACTGATGTGAGCCAATTTCCTCACTCCACATCATCAGGAAACAAGATCTATTTTTCCCATTAGTTCTAACTCCTTGCCAGCTATAAAATCCTATCCTTAACTATTTAAAATTTCTTTTAACTAGATATTCTTAAAAAAAAACAAAACAAACAAACAAACAAAAAACTTTAAAATGTTCTAGCCTAGGCATGTGATCAATCCATCACATTCCTAGGCTCTTGGTCTAACTTCAATAACTTTTTGTTTTTATGTGCACAGCCTAATGCACCTGCATCAGACTCCCAAAGAAAGAAAAATTATGAGCTCCTGCTCTTAAGATTTTTTATAGAATGGCCTTCTTTATGTAGTGTTGCTTCATCCATCTAAGTAGAATCCTCCATCGGACGGTCTTTCCACTTCACAAGATACTCCACAAGTATTATTTCCTTCTGGTATTCTTGGCAACACGTGTCTCCAAAATATATTTAGCCTCTAAACTCTTTTCCATGGGCATTTGTTTCAGCCACTAATGTTCCTTTCCTTCATGCTAGTCAAGATTCCCACAAGCTTGATTTGCATCACCAACTGTGTAGGAATACAAATCTGCTACATTAAAAATGGGTGATAATCTGATCTCTCACCTAGTCCTAATGATGAACCACACTTGCTGGTTCGAAACGTGTCAACAGTTCCATTGCATGTGACTATTACCGAAAGAGATTTTATAATAAAATACTATTTTTTTAAATATTTTTTATGATTTTTAAAATATTGGCAGTGATGTATTATGAAGTGGTGTTTTAATGTTTATCACAGATTGATATTTAATAGACATGTATATTTTTGGAATAGGGATTTCACAATTTTAATTTAATTATCAATAATTATGTGGATAGTAGGCATTTAATGATGCAGGGGTATTAGGCCCAAGACAAGACTTTGTATATAAATAGACATAAGGGGGTTTATGTTTTCAATTTCCTATGTAAATTTTCATATTTGAGTGATTTTAATAAAATGCAGAGGGAATTTTAACTGCCCTCGAATGATTAGAGGACAGGAAGTTGGAGTATGAAGAGTCAGTTCAGTTATCTAAGAGTTAGGCTAAATTTAGGCTAAGTTGAGAATTCCAAGAGTTGTTGAGTCATTAAAGAATATGAATCAATTCATTGGTATTTTTTGTATAAAATAAGCCTCAATAGCATTCGAAAGTAGTCCTGCAGACCTGCATAGTGCTGTAGAGTAGAGGCAGAGTAGTAGAAGGCCATCGAATTGAAGATCTGGCCAAGACAGGAAGTTTGTAAGTAGTTTCATTATACATATGAATGAAGAAATTGTTTTAAGTACATGTGTTTTGATTGACTTAATTACTGTGTGAAAATGTCTTGAATCTCTGTGATTAACTGTGTGAATAACCTCTGTAATTGAGTTTGAATGATGTCCTGTATAAATGGGCTTCGAATTCAGTAAGCCAATATATGAGGATCATTGAAATAGAACCCTGTGCAATGCATAATAGGAATCTCTGTGTAGAAGGGTGAAATTGTAATCCTGTCATCTGGGGGATTGTTATAATGCTCTGTGTGTAATGTGAAAGTCAATTATTATGTATTTTGTGGCTGATGTATACTACTGTGGAAGTATTATTTAAGAATGGCTCAGAATCTCCAAAGAAGATCCGGCAATAATCCAAAGGCGAACGTAGCCTTTTGAAATATCGAACTGCAGAAACCGTGAGAAGAGGTCGATGGTGCCATAGGTAAGGGAATGATCCCTAATAATGTGATGGGGATTTTATTGGAGAAATTGATGCCATCGTAAGAATCGTAAGGGCTTGAGATTGGGTATAGCAATCAGATTGTATTGCAAATGGTTGAAGTTTTATATGCATAGGTGGTGATTGAATTTATTGTTGATATGATATATGTGCGGTCAAATTTCATATACAAAGGTATAACACAATGGTGAAGTTGTGAAATAAATAGAGGTGGAACCGGAATGGCGCAGTGAGAACCAAATGCGCAGAGGTCTCCAAAATTTGTGCAAGCTGTTGAATTAACTTAGTGTGAATTGGGATTATGAAACGGATCTGTTGGCGTTGAAGGCGAATCGTTGAAACAGAGTTAAAGGAAGGCGGAACCACAAATTAGATTGGAACCTTGAATAGAAGGCTGAATAGTAACGGTGGGTTCGGAATTAGAAAACCAGCGGTCTCGCGCTTTTAAAAAGTGGTAAGTAAATCTTGTGGAAAAAATGCGATATACTCCGGCGATGGACACGTGTATTTGAGTGGTTTTGTAATACCATCTACATCGCGTAAGTTTGGAGGATTAAACCTCGCACATGTTAATCACGCGATATCCATCGACGAGCGTTCATCTGAGTTTTGGACCACGACGGGTTATGGACCATCAGATCCCTCTGGCCTTTAACACAAAGGTAATGTGTGCCGTTGTGGGCCCAATTAATATTATAGGTCGGTGTTGGTTCTTTATTAAAGTCTGATGGATGTATGTGTTGGTATTACTATGAAGGCGCAAATATAATAGAACCAAGATCTATATATATTTATGTGTTGGTTCACAGTTCCTAATCCAATCGAATGACGTAAATGTGCACCTAAAACCTCAATACTAATGGACTAATCAAAGGGAGAGACCTTGAGTAATGCAAGGGTAAATTGTGTGGGTTTCAAAGGAGTAGAATGCTGAGAAATGTTAGTGGTCACGGGTTTGATCATTGGTTTAAAAGTAAAGCTCGCTCATGTATTTGGCTGCATGGTGTTATAAAGTGGTAGTGGAATGTCAAGGTTGCTATATACATATGGGGTTTCTTAAACTTTGATAAGAAGCTCCCGCATTTGAAAATTAAATATTGGGTTAAAATAAAAGGGTGTATTACAAGCATTGGGGTTTTTATAACCTTGAAGATAAAGCTTCCACATTGTTAAATTCTGGGCTGAGGTGAGTGGTTTCATAACCAAAAGAGGAACTTAATTTAATATCTCAATCTCAGATTGAGATATTAAAGCACACAGAGATAATTAAATTACCAGTTCAAGAAATTGGAACATTGTAAGTTGCCAGACTGTTGAGATTATTTGGAAAAAAAATTGAAGGTGCAATTTATACACAAAGTAAAGTGGGGACTGTGGGTTTTACCCAGCATCATTTAACCTCCATGGAATATTTTAGAATATTTTTAATAGTATACACAAATGAAAGGTTGAGATTTATCTTATGCCCTTTTTCACTTTTAATTAAATTGATTAATTAAAAAAAAAAATTATATGAAATAGTGCCATATGAAGTGAATTATGGTTTTTTGGGCAGGTGTGATTGATAAGTCATGTAACAAAGCCTATTTGTAGATTAATCATCTCCATCCTAAGGTGGGGTAAATTTCCATATATGTTTAACTAATATATTAAATTAAATTGTTTTATAATTAATTATTATTATTATTGTTTAAAATAAAGATATGATTTAGTTAGTTTTTATGTTTTTTTTTTTTAATTTTAGCATTGTGATATGTATCATGAAGTAATTACTAGCCTCCAGAGTTGGTTGAGTCTTGGTGGTTAAAGCACCTTTGTTATTGAGAGGTCACAAGTTTAATTCACTCTACACTCTTGGGGTCTACCTCTGCTATTGAGAGGTCAAGAGTTCTATTCTCTCAACACTTTTACGATGACATTTAAAAAACAATAAAAACAATCATGAATTAAGTGTTTTGGTGTTTATTATGGATTGATGGATGGTAAGGATTTAACCTTTATTGAATATCCATGAAATAGTTTTAGTAGTAGTCAAGATAAAGGGTTGAAGTTATGTCTTTTTATTTTTCAATTTAATTAAAAAAAAAAGTTATAAAACTAAATTCAAATAAAATTTATATAGAAAAAATGAATTTATTTATATAAAAAATGAGTGATGGTTTTTTGAGCACGTAGTATTAGATAGTCATGATATTGGTGGATGGTACTATAACAAGCCTATTTTAGAAAAGTGAGGGCCAATGTCCATGGTTAAGAATCTTGTTACATCTTTTTTTTTAAATGTATATATTTTCAACTCATATATTATTTTTTTATAAATAATAATAATAGAAAGTAAATGTATAATTTAATTAATTTTTATGATGTTAACATGAATGGTTGTTTATCGGCATTTATCACCCATTTAATTTATATAGTTGTTCTAATTAATATAACAATTAAAAAACATGTGTTTTGATGTTTAAAATGAATGGTTGTTTATCAACATTTGTCACCCATTCAAAATTAAAAAACATGTGTTTTGATGTTTAACATGTTCTGATCTTAACATGAATGGTTGTTTATGAGCATTTATCACCAATTTAATTTATATAGTTGTTCTAATTAATATATCAATTTAAAAAATGTGTTTTGATGTTTAAAATGAATGGTTGTTTAGCAGCATTTATCACCCATTTAATTTATATAGTTGTTCTAATTACGCCGTAAGGCGTCACTATTTGAAAACAACTTTTCTAGCTACCACTCTATCTGTGTTTGGACCATTAAATGAAATGTTACACGATTAAAATGTTTTAGACCATTAGATCCAAGCTAAATAACTAACTAAATCACTGAACATTACTAATGTCTTCCACCATATCCTGTAATTTGAATCATTTCGCCCTCCAATGGTCAGGCAGACGCAGACGCAGATGAGCTACCAATTTGTCAATATACACATACACAGATGAGCTACCAATTTGTCAATATACACATACACAGATGAGCTACCAGTTTCTAATATTGACAAGGTTAGATTTTGGACAAGATCTCCCATTTCATGGTTTTCTTGACAGACATTCATGTTTGCATAAACGATTTTTTGGTTTTCTTGACAGAAATTCATGTTTGCATAGACGGTTTCTTGGTTTTCTTAACAGACATAAGCTCTCAGGAAGGATGCTAATCCCAGTAATTGTTATGTGCAAGTAAGGTAACAGATGTGGTTATGGGATTTGATACTCTCACTCCATATATGTCAAGTATCCATTAAATTTATTGTAAATTTGTGTGTTTCCCCTTGTTGTTCTTGTTCATATGAAGGAGTTTCTGACCTGAATTCGGGTTACACAGAATGGCACTTCCCCTTACTTTGGTGTCATCGTGGGGTGTGTGCCCAACAGAATCAAGGATGGAGACTTCACATTAGATGGGAAAACATATCATCTCCCTAAAAATGACGGGACACTCCGTTCCTGCATTATGTTTAGTTCATTCCTTCATGTCCAGAGGCAATTGATATATTTGGGCGCCCTTGGTATTTTGTTATGTTTATTCATTCTTGGCCCTATTGATGATGCAGGAGGAAAGATGGGATTCGACAAGGTATTATGGAAGGTTCAGAGACTAAGAAAGGGGCCTCGTCCATCTATACAGTTTACTTACCACAGTCGTGACGGTGAACAAGGTACGAATGTCGCAGATACATGCCTTTCAATATATTTATTGGTTCGCTTCTTTTTAGGTCGCTCTGGTTAGGTTTTCAAGAGTTCATTGCAATTATGAAAGTTTATGCTTCATTTTTTAGATTTAATTTAATTCTTGTAAGTTTTAAATTACATTGTCCCTTGTGTTGTTTTAACTTGATGTTCCTCGCTCTTCATTGCAATCTCTACTTCCAAGGCCTCCCAATTCCAGTAGATCTAGGATCATAAATTCATAAATTCCATGATTCCTCATAGATCGCCAGGAATACATGGCCTGATAGCTATTATGTTTTCTTCTTATGTCACCAACCCAAATAATTGTTAGTTATCACTTTAATAACCTATTACTTTTAAGTTTTTTTTTAGTGTATGTACTAAGAAGTTTTGAATAGATTGTGACTGAGGTGTACTGGTAAAACACTTCTTGATGTTAAAATCACTAATTCATATAACACTAACACTCTTGATGTTAAAATCACTGGTTCATATAACTCTTCTTGATGTTAAAATCACTGATTCATAAATGTAACTGGTTCATAATCCATAGATAATCCCAAGAAAAAAAAATGTATTACTTTCCTAATATATATTTTTATACTAGTTCTATCAGACATAGGATTATGGCCCTACTTTAGAATTAAGATCCCCTTCAGGATAACCTTGTACATGTAGGCTGTACTAGGTTGCTTCTCTGATAACACCCTGTCCAGTAAGTTCTTCTTCCTAAGGAATCCAAGGCTTTTTCTACTTCATTTTGATTTTTTCTTGTCAAAGTTACAAGAATTTGTGTCATGTTGGATTCATAGTCTCTGGACTGTAAAAGACATTGTTTTCTTCTAAAATCTTGCCCATACATTCAGCATTCATACAAAATTTCCATAATTGTATAAAATTATACAGTTACTTATTTTTTTCCATTTTACATTCCCGGTCATAGAATGCTATGGATCATGGATACGTTTGGAGAAATCATGCTTAATTGTTGTTATATAAGGCTCTGTGTAGATCGTAATTTTTGAAATATAGCACAAATGCTTCACTACTATGGATCATGGATATGTATGGAAAAATCATGCTAAAATGATATGGATCATGGATATGTATGGAGAAATCATGCTTAATTGTTGTTATAAGGCTCTATGTAGATCCTAATTTTTGCAATATAACACAAATGGGTTATAATTAATACTCATTTTTGTGTCCTTGTGATGATTGATATAGGATTTCCTGTTGTTCTCGATGTATCTGCAACATATACTCTGAGTGGACCTAGGGAGTTGACACTTGAAATAAAAGCAGTACCAAGGACAAAGCCTACTCCTATGAGCTTAGCCCAACACACCTATTGGAACCTTGTAGGGGAAGCCAGTAACCGGAGCATACTAAGATCAAACCCTGTGTGAAAAATACAAAATTGGAGATCAAACACTGTGTGAAAAATAATAGCTTTAAAAGAGGACATTTTTTGTAACACAAAACAAGATTAGCATAAAAAGGAAACAAAATAATAGAGCTTACTCTAAATTGAACAGTTGAAGATTACCCAGGCTGGAGGCAAAAACAGAGCTTTAATAGAGGCAAGCCTGTCTCTAATTTTGATACCAAATTCCTTTACGTAAGGATCCTCATGATATGCACTGTGATAAACGGTCTACAATTAACATTTTTTAATCTCAATCATTCTCCAATTGCATACATAATGAATATATCAGATCATAAGGCTACAAACATAAGCATGCCACCTTACAAACAAACTAATCCAATGTTCTGTAATTTCTTAGAAGAAACAAAAATGCCATTCCATTTATGTATTTTATAATAATAAGAACATTATAAAAAACAACACACATAGATTTAAATGCATAATAACAGTCATACTACAACATGACTAAATCAAATGCTTTTGCTTGATCGAATGTACTCTAGGTTATGTATTTTTCTATAACACATCAAAGCATAGTTGAAATTACTAAAATGTTAGAGTCTTACTTGAGGAATAAGTCCGATTTTAATTTAGCATGCAAAGGGTGTCTTAAATTCCAAAAGTAGGGATCTAATTGACTTATTCTCAATTTGTGTTATACTGGATATTTCCAGGCTGAAGAAAGATTGAAAAAATGACAACTATGATGGTGTTAATCCAAAATATCAAACTCCTTTTTAAATGTTTGAGGTTTATGTTATAAAAGACAAGAGGAAGAACTAAGTCCAAAGGCATGCATACTAATGCAACAATAATCTTATGTCTGAAAAAGATGGTAGCATCACTGCAATCACAATCGCCATGCTTACGTATACTGAGCGTAAAAATGACCTTGCTATGATATTCTGTAGAGAAAACCTTCCATTGCTCGCATCTCCCAATTTCCCCTCCAAAACTTCAAATGTGGACTGTGAATATATTTGAAACATGGGTTTTTCATTAAATTTTGATTAAATCTGTAAATTAATAGATAGAATGTCATATACCAAGGGAACTGTGAATAATCAGAGGGAATCATTGGAGGAGAATGCAAACAATGGCTATGGAGAGTAGCCAATTAGGAACAAGGGATGGCTCTCCAACAGGAGTAAAGTTTTTGAATACGTTTCCAGTTACCTAGTTTGAATACCTAGTAGCCTGATATTTCCATATTCACAAGGCTTTGAACATTTTCCCAGAAACAGGAGGGGATAATGTTTCTTACAAAACAATATATGACTATGGTATTAGTGTCGAGCATTTAGAGTTATATACATGGTGTCCATTTGCAGAAACTGATTTCTAACATATCTACTTAGCTTCACTATGATCCAAACTCACAATCATATTCATATTAACCTATTTGTTAGTCTAATAACAAAATTTCCCCTGAATATTGTACTCTGCCCTTTTGGGTATAGCCCAGGCGATTAAATGTAACCTTTGAAGACTCTCTGACTTTTATCCTTTCTACAAAAAATCTATCTTAATCCATGTCACAGTTTTAAGAAACCCTTTCATCGTGACTCCAAACTGTCCCAACAATACTTTATTTGCAGTAGTCATTTTTTGCATTGTTTCTATAGGAAGCTCCATAAATTATTAGAAACAAAAACAAACCAAAAATACCCATATATAGAGCTATGAATATGTTAAGAGTAAATGGTATATCAGATATGAGTTAGTTAAAGCGTTACCCCAACATAAACAACTTTCTCCCACCGTTTATAATCATTCAAGGAAAGTGGACCTTTTGATGCCATACAACTTCCTTCTTGTTGCTTCATAGTAACCCTTTTCCAAATCCTAATTTCTGAATATTTTGAGGCTCAATAAACAAAGCTTTTGTTGATTCAATATCACTGAGATATCTTGAGCAAAAATATTTCATAATCTCGATTTCTGAATACTTTGAGACTCAATAAAAAATTCCTTTGCTGATTCAAGATCACTGAGATCTCTGGTGTAGAAATCTATCACAGGAGTAAAATTTGCAAGCAGAAATCCAAGAAATTGCTTGCAGAGGTAGGTATTCCCAAGGCCCTGCTGCCTCTTGAGGAGGTTGACGAATGTGGATATGTGAGGGAAACTAGATTTGTGTGGATGAAGCAAAATAAGAGGATTGAGCACTAGTTCAAAAAGATTGGGAAAACAATCCAGTATGGTGCAAATATCAGTGCTTATGTTGAGCAACACAAGATGAAGAATCTGACTGGAGAGAAGAGCAAGGAGATACTCTTTTGGATCATGATCTTTGAGGTCCATTGATGACCGATCCAGTGGTAATATTTACTTCAAGAGTGGCACTGGTTTTGGGAAATATTTCCCTGTCAGTGCCTTTGAAATTTAGAAGAATGGCAACAACTATTCTGATGTTTGTGGATAGAACTCATGAGTTTAGAAAGTCATTATGAAATTGTTCTCATCTGTTCAACAATGAAGTGAGGAACATTCTAATTGTAAACTACATATTAATTGCACATGTATTTTTTTAATGTCTAAAGCTAACTTAGATATCATAGGAATATTTATGATTTTGAACATCAATATAACTTTCGTTTTCAATGGTACATTGACATAAGCACTTGTTTATCAAAGCTGGAGGTGTCTGAGCATTGGTGTGGTCAATTTTATAAGCTTTATGTTCTATTAGCATGATTTTTGCTTGAATAAAAAATTGCACTTATTTAATTTGTTTACATATGACAAAAGTGAAGGGTAAACTGTTCTGAAAAGTAGTTAGCTACATTGATCAATTTTTTGAAGTAAATTTTAGGCAACATTTCACCAACTACAACTACAATTCGCAATTTTCAATTAGAAAATCAATAAGAATGTTTTTCAAGAAATTGGTGGAAATATAAATGTTTGGAGCATAGTATTTAGTTTAGGTCTCTCACTCTGTTACAATATTAAGTTACTATATTTGAAGTTTTTCTGTAACATGTTCTTGTGAGATCGTCAGTTACAATTAATTACTGATACTTTTATTGAAACTCATACCAAAGATTTTATTTTATTTTATTTTTTATTTTTTATTTTTTAATTTTTTTTTCTTGGGGAATTTTGTAGGTAGGTAGGATGTCTTGGTATTAATATTTCCATGTTGAATAAGAATAATCTTGCTTGGCAACTACTCAATCTCTTTAAGAATCTTACGGCGTTTCCTTTGCAACATTGGTGCAATTTCTAGTTAATATATCAATTAAAAAACATGTGTTTTGATGTTTAATATGAATAGTTGTTTATCAGCATTTATCACCCATTTAATCTTTATATAGTTGTTTCATTTAATTTATATAATTGTTCTAATTAATATATTAATTAAAAAACATGTGTTTTGATGTTTAATATGAATAGTTGTTTATTAGCATTTATCACCCATTTAATTTGTATATAATTGTATAATTTTTCTAATTAATGTATCAATTAAAAAACATGTATCTTATCCTTTTATCACCTCTTTAATTTTTATATAATTATTCTAATTAATATATCAATTAAAAAACATGTATCTTATTCATTTATCACCCATTAATATTTATTACTCATTTAAAATAGTATCTTATTTATTTATCACCCATTTAAAATGTGTATCTTATTCATTTATCACCCATTTAATATTTATAGTTGTTCTAATTAATATATTAATTAAAAAACAAAAACATGTATCTACCCATGAACTAAAAATAAAAATAAAAAATCATTGTCACTAAATGCATGGTTCTTAATTTTTATATAATTATATAATTATTATAATTAATATATCAATTAAAAAACATGTACCTTAATTATTTATCACCCAAATCGTGTATCCTATCCATTTATCACCTCTTTCAAATTAATATATTAATTAAAAAACAAAAACATGTATACATCCATAAACTAAAAATAAAAATAAAAATTCATGGTCACTAAGTGCATAGTTCTTGTAACTCTTGTATGATCACGAGAATGCATGCAGGATAACAAATGAACTAAGAATAAAAAACTATGTTGCACGAGTTCCCGGTACGTGGGTACTTCTGGTACGGGGAAAGAGTATCCGGTATGGCTAGAAGCTTTGCTCAAATTTACAGGAAACTTTAAGTTGGGAGCGGCAATAATATAATATATTAAAAATAAAAATAAAATAATTTAAAGGTGCAAATTAAATTCCACCATGCAGATTCCATCTTGCATTGAAATATGTAAAAGATTGGACATTGAAACACCGCCAGAAAAAATCAAAGTATCAATCCATCAACAACTTGCCAATGAAATTCCTTGCCAGTGAAGAAACACGTGGAACTCCTAAACAAAAAAAAGGTTATTATTACTTGATTATTATGTGATTTCATGTAACACTATATTATATTCAATTTTGAAATTCAAGTTTGGAAATTTATAGAATGAAACTGATTAACACACTACTCTTTCTCTTTCTAGCCATCATTGTAATTTGTTGAATCTTATCATTAAAGCTTCAAGATAGGCTTCAAGAAAGTAGAGTTATTTGCAATTGTTGAACTTCAAGATTTGCAACAGAAGCTGCCAAGGAATGACTAGCAACTATATATATTTTGTTGAAATCTTTGGTAGATCTCCACATCTCTGTTGCTTTATAGAGCCCATGCAGTCCAATCCCCTGACCTATCATGTATTAGTTATGAAATAAACAATTGGTACCCTCTCTGCTCAAAATAGGTACCCAAAAGTTGAAAATCTGCTTAGAATAGGTACTCGAAAGGTGAAAATCTACTCAAAATAAGTACCCGAAACGTCAAAATTTGTAGTAGTGAAGCTCCCAAAAAGCTCCAAAGTACCCTTTGAAGCTCCCAACAATTTTGGAAAGTTTCCTACAAGCTCCCAAGCTCCCAAGAGCCGGGGAGCGTGGGGTACGTGCTCTCCAATAGCTGGGAGCGGTACCCGTGTTACTATGATAAAAAACCATTCACTCATGAGCTAAAAATTAAAAATCATTGTCTTGTATGATCACGAGAAGAGATGCAGTATTACAAATCAAGTAAATGCATCACTAAGTAATTTCTTAACAAAATTATATTATGTTATCAGTAATTGATCATCACACTTAAAATACAAAATTATATTATGTTATTAATTAAAATTATACTATGTCATCAATAATTGATCATCACACTTAAAATACAAAATTATACTATGTTATCAATAATCGATTATCGCACTTAAAATATAAAGAAGAAATGAGTGTTTTAGTTGATCATCACACTTAAAATATAAATATAAAAATCAATAATTGATTATCTCACTTAAAATATAAGAAAGAAATGAGTATTTTAAAATATAAATGAGTATTTTAACTGATCATAACACTTAAAATATAAATATAAAATGAGTAAATGAGTTTTTTTTTTTAACTATGTTAAGAACCAAGTGCAGAAAACAAGAAAACCACATATAATCCTTAGGTCGTATTATCTAGTAACACAGGAAAGCATCCTCTCTCCTAATGAACCTCATTCTATTATTTCTTACTCCCATCTTCTACCTTTTATTATTTTATTTTATTTTTTTTATTTATTTATTTATTATTTCCATTTTTTACATTCTATTATTTTTTCTATTTCTTTTTTAACTTATTTTATTCTATTATTTTTTACTTTCATCTTCTACATTTTATTATTTCTTTTATTTCTTCTGCATTTTATTATTTCTTACTTTCATTTTCTACATTTTATTATTTCTTTTATTTTTATTATTTTTTATGTTGAATTAAATTGTAGCATCAACCATATTTCTTTTATCTACCATATTTCTTCTACATTCTAGTATTTCTTTTATTTCTTCTACATTCTATTATTTTTTTTATTGATCAAATTTTAGTATCAACCATACTTCTTTTATAGTCTATTATTTCTTTTATTTCTTCTACATTATATTATTTCTTTTGTTGGATTAAATTGTATTATTTAGGCTTTTATTTCTTCTCCATTTTATTATTTCTTTTATTTCTTATGTTGAATTGAATTCTTTTATTTCTTCTTTTGGATTAAATTGTATTATTTCTTTTATTTCTTCTACATTTTTTTATTTTTTTATTTCTTCTACATTCTATTATTTATTTTATTTCTTCTATTATTTCTTTTATTTCTTATGTTGGATTAAATTATATTATTTTTTTTATTTCTTCTACATTCTATTATTTTTTTATTGGATTAAATTGTAGCATCAATCATATTGGCCTAACTCCAAATAAAACTCATAAATAGAAATGTCAAATATCCTGATTAAACTTCCAAATTTCCCTTCTTTTATTTCTTCTGTTAAACTTCCAAATTTCCCTTTTTTTTATTTCTTCTGTTGGATTAAATTGTAGCATCAACCATATTTCTTTTATCTCATTCTATTATTTCTTATTTTCATCTTCTACATTCTATTATTTCTTTTATTTCAACCATATTTCTTTTATCTCATTCTATTATTTCTTACTTCCATTTTCTACATTCTATTATTTCTTTTATTTCTTCCGTTGGATTAAATTGCATAAATTGCAACATCAACCATATTGACCTAACTCCAAATAAAACTCCATCTTCTACATTCTATTATTTATTTTATTTCTTCTACATTTTATTATTTAAAACTTCATCTTCTACATTATATTATTTATTTTATTTTATTTTTGGATTAAATTGTTTCTTTTATTTCTCCTACATTGTATTATTCATAATGTATTTCTTTTATTTTGTCTGTTGGATTAAATTGTAGCCTTTTATTTCTTCTACATTCTATTATTTCTTTTATTTCTTCTATTGGATCAAATTGTAGCCTTTTATTTCTTCTACATTCTATTATTTCTTTTATTTCTTCTGTTGAATTAAATTGTAGCATCAAGCATATTGGCCTAACTCCAAATAAACACTAATAAATAGAAATGTCAACTAAATTCTATTATTTTTTTTATTTCTTCTATATTCTATTATTTTTTTTATTTCTTCAATTCTATTATTTCTTTTATTTCTTCTACATTCTATTATTTCTTCTACATTCTTTTATTTCTTCTACATTCTATTATTTCTTTTACATTATATTATTTCTTTTATTACTTCTGTTGGATTAAATTGTTTCTTTTATTTCTTCTATCTTTTCTTTATTTCTTTTCTTGGATTAAATTGTTTCTTTTATTTCTTGTCTTTTCTTTATTTCTTCTGTTGGATTAAATTGTTTCTTTTATTTCTTTATTTTTTGATTAAATTGTTTCTTTTATTTCTTTTGTCTTTTCTTTATTTATTCTTTTGGATTAAATTGTTTCTTTTATTTCTTTTTTTGGATTAAATTGTTTCCTTTAATTCTTTTGTCTTTTCTTCTTTATTTCTTCTGTTGGATTAAATTGTTTCTTTTATTTCTTTTGTATTTTCTTTCTTATGTTGGATTAAATTGTAGTCTTTTATTTCCTCTACATTCTATTATTTGTTGGATTAAATTGTAGTCTTTTATTTCTTCTACATTCTATTATTTCTTTTATTGAATTAAATTGTTTCTTTTATTTTCTATTATTTCTTTTATATCTCTATTATTTTGTCATTCTATTATTTAGAATGTATTTCTATTATTTCTTTTATTTCTTATGTTGGACTAATTGTTTCTTTTATTTCTTCTACATTCTTTTATTTCTTTTGGAATAAATTGTAACATCAACCATGTTATAGAATGTATTTCTTTTATTTCTTCTATATTCTATTATTAGAATGTAATAGAATGTATTTCTTTTATTTCTTCTACATTCTATTATTAGAATGTATTTCTTTTATTTCTTATGTTGGATTAAATTGTAGCTTTTTATTTCTTCTACATTCTTTTATTTCGTTTGGATTAAATTGTAGCATCCAACATTTCTTGTATTAAATGGTAGCCTTTTATTTCTTCTAGGTTCTTTTATTTCTTTTGGATTAAATTGTAGCATCCAACATTTCTTTTATTTCTTTTGGATTAAATGGTAGCATCCAACATTTCTTTTATTTCTTTTGGATTAAATTGTAGCATAGAATGTATTTATTTTATTTCTTCTCTTGGATTAAATTGTAGCCTTTTATTTCTTCTACATCCTTTTATTTCTTTTGGATTAAATTGAAGCATCTTATTTCTTCTACATTCTTTTAAATTGTAGTCTTGTATTTCTTTTACATTCTTTTATTTTTTCTACATCCTTTTAAATTGTAGCCTTTTATTTCTTCTACATTCTTTTATTTCTTTCTTTTTTAAATTCTTTTAAATTGTAGCCTTTTATTTCTTCTACATCCTTTTATTTCTTCTGGATTAAATTATAGCATCAACCATATTGGCCTAACTCCAAATAAAACTCATAAAATTTATAAATAGAAATGTCAAATGTCCTGATTAATCTTCCCTAACTTGTAATTAAACTTCCCTAACTTGTAATTGGCAATTGCCATCACACAATTAAGGGAATGTGTCTTAACATAGCACTCCCAAGACTCCAAATTTTAAAATGGACAATACCTCCACCCCAAAGATCAAAACCACACTTGCAACAAATCTTTAACAATATTAGAAATCGTAAGTAAAAATAATAATATACATGGCATCTAAGTAACCTTAACATTGCAGTAGTTTGGTCATTACATAGTTTATCAACTTGTTCATTACATAACTTGTTAAGTAGTTCACCCATAATCATATATTGCCATCACACAATTAAGGGAATGTAACACAATTAAGGGAATGTAATCGGAAATTTCCATCACACAATTCATATATTTCCATTAGCATTGCAGTAGTTTGGTCATTACATCACAATTTATATATTTCCATTAGCATTGCAGTAGTTTTGTCATTACATAACTTGTTTAAGTAGTTCATTGTTAGGTCCCTAAATTACTAGTATAGTCCCTTATTGTTGTTAGTGTAACCCCCTTATTGTTATTGTTGTACCTCTGTAACCCCCATATTGTTATTATTGTGCCCTTAAATTATTATTGTTAGGTCGGCTAGGATTACATTGTGGCCCCACTAGGATTACATTGTGGCCCCATGGACTCCTATATACAGAAAAAAGGTTTTGTCATTTGTATCATCCAATAATTGTTCATTCATGTAATGTATTGGAGGTTTCCCCATCAAAGTGGCTTATTTATAAGGCGTTGATATCTCTTTTCTTCTATTTTTGGAGTTGGTTTCACAACATTTGGTTTTAGAGCTCTGGATTCTAGGGTTTCGCTGCTACAAACAGGTCATTGTGGTATTTTCGCTATAACTTTGTTTCTACGAAGTTTCAGAAGCTGAAATTTTTAGGGCGCGAAGCTGCAATCCTGAGGAACATTGTCACAAAATTTCAGAGCTTTTTTTGCCATATTTTCAGAGATATGGTCTGTGGAAGTTAGGGATTTTTCAGGTTCCCGAATTTCATCGTAAAGAGGTAATCATGGGAAAATCTTCATAACTCTCTCTCTCTTAGCATTGGATTGGAATTCTGTAAAAATTGGTCGCAAGTACACGGACTATGGTTTCTGGTCTATTAATTTCAGAGCCAAAGGAGGAAAAAATCACACGTGGAAAGTCGTACAAGTTCGCTCTACTGAACCAGTCCATAATTAGGTCATTATGGAAGATTGGACATAACTTTTTCTTGAAGAATCCAAATCAGGTCAGACCTATGACATTTGAAAGAGGATTCAGAGGGCTACCGCAGGGCAAAATTTTAGATATTGAAGATCCAAAATCACAAAGATAATTTAGTTTCAATATCGAGCTCCTCAAAAGAGAGAAAAAGGTGTGTATTTTTTTTCCGAATTACATAAGTCTTGTGTAAAAAATCAGTTTGAAGTGATTCGAAGGGCCTATTGAGCATATATTTCAATATTGGGTTCTGAAATTCCTCCTAAAAATAATTCAACGCCCATTAAGCCCTCAGAATACTCTACTATGACTCATGAAGATGAATAATTTCAACATGATCTATCAAAATTACAAGAGCATGTGCACCAACTTTCGCTCTCGCAAAGAGCAGCAAAAAATGAAATGGAAGTTTTGAAGAAAGGCGTGGAAGCGAAGATGGATGGTTTGAAGAATAATATGGATGGTTTTAAGAAAGACGTGGAAGCTAAGATGGATGGTGTGGAAGCTAAGACGGAGGACATGGAAGAAAAAATGAAAGACAACATGGAAAGCATGAAGAATGATCTAAAAGCAAACATGGAAGGTTTGACAAAGTTGATACAATAAATTATTCCTAATGGCGAAAAGATAGTAGAGGAAACTCCTGATGAGAACAAAATACATGTTAATCATGATTTCATAAACTCTAATGTTGGATTGAAGAACCACCATATTCCAAAGATGGATATGAGGAAGTTTGACAGAAAGGATCCCATAACATGGATACTACAAATGGAGCAATATTTTGATCTCAATAATGTGAAAAACAAAAAAAAGTATGCATTGCAACTTTACATTTAGAACAAAATATATTTGTATGGTATCGATGGCTTTGCTCCCGTAAAAAAATTGTCACTTGGTCAATTTTTACGAAGGAAGTGATAGCACATTATGAGGATACAAAGAGCAACACCTTCTTTAGCCAATTGATAAATCTCAAACAAAAGGGTTTAGTGGCGAAGCACATTGAGGACTTCCAAAAATTGAATATAAGGGTAACTGATATTCCAAAGGAACACAGGATTGATGTCTTCATAGGAACTTTAAAGGATAGCATCCAACATGAAGTTCGTGTTTGGGAACCTGATTCATTGGAGAAGGCATTCAGGTTGGCAAGAAAAATTGAATGTAAAATTATGGCGACAAGGAAGCCTACCACTCACATCTACAAAGATGGAAGTGTTGCTACTCCTAGACTTCCACAACCTACAAGGTTGACACCACAACAATTGGAAGAAAAAAGAGCAAAAGGGCTTTGCTACAGTTGTGATAGCAAATACACTAAAGGTCATAAGTGTGCTGAGGAGAAATTATTTTACATAGATTGTGAAGAGGAAGAAGAAAATGAACAAGAAGAGGATATACACCAGGAACCAACCCTAGAAGAGGAAGAAATGAGTCCGGCCATATCATGTAATGCATTGGCAGGAATTACCACTCCTCAAACTCTCAAGATAGAAGGACATATCAAGAAGAAAAAGGTAATAGTGTTGATTGATTCAGGTAGTACCCATAATTTTATTCATTGTAAGGTAGCGAAGGAATTGAATTGTTTCCTATACCCAGCACCAGAATGTCAAGTGATGGTTGCAAATGGAGGAACTATAAATTGCTCTGGAAAATACCATAATATCAAGCTAACCATGGGGGAATATGTATTGAATAGTCCAATGCTTTCCATTCCTATGGGAGGTGCTGATGTTGTACTAGGAGTACAATGGTTACAATCTTTGGGGACGGTAGCTTTTAATTTTCAAGAACTTTCTTGAAATTTTTTTCAGAAGGAAAGGAAGTCGAATTACGGGGTATTGAAGGGAAGCCGGGAAGGATAATAAGCTCTAATGTCATGACAAAGCTTCTAAAGAAAGAACAACGAGGCGTAATTGCACAATTATGCTCACTAGAAGTTCCGACATCAAAATCATCTATTTCTGCAGATCTCCAACAAGTCTTGGACAATCGTTCCAAGGTGTTTGAAACTCCCAAAGGACTCCCACCTATTCGTGATCATGATCATGCTATTCATTTGATTCCAGGAAGTGTTCCTCCAAACATCAGGCCTTATAGATATCCTTACTTCCAAAAGAGCGAAATTGAGCGTATGATTGCAGAAATGTTAGAGGCAGGTATAATTCAACCTAGTCAAAGTTCTTTCTCTGCTCCTGTAGTATTGGTACACAAGAAGGATGGATCATGGCACATGTGTTTGGATTATAGGGAGCTCAATAAGCTCACCATTAAAGATAAATTTCCCATTCCTGTGATTGATGAATTATTGGATGAATTACATGGAGCAATTTATTTACCAAGTTGGATCTTCGTTCAGGATATCATCAAATTAGAATGAAGACTGAAGATATTCCAAAAAAAGCATTTCGAACTCATGAGGGTCATTATGAATTTTTGGTCATGCCTTTTGGCCTTACCAATGCACCTTCTACATTTCAAGGGTTGATGAATTCCATTTTCAAACCCTTCCTTAGAAAATTTGTGCTAGTATTTTTTGATGATATACTAATCTACATCAGGTCTTGGAAGGATCTGTTGTGCTATACAACTACCCCCCATTTATTTTTGTAAATAGGGACCCTTTAGAGATAATTAGAAAAAATCCTTTTAAAGGTTCCTTCTAAAAAAAAAAAAACAATTAGGAAATAAATTTATCTCAAAGCACATCTCTTATCACATATCACTTTCAAAGAAGAATCTATAAATCTTGCGAATTCTGAAACGTGCCCTCTTAAAAGTCTTACTCTATTTTTTCACATTGCACTTGATTTAGTTAAAGATTAGAACAAAACAATAAAATTTGCAATCGCCGCGGACCTGACAGGGAGAATGAACTCGAATATATAATCTCTTTCGCATCACGTCCACTTTCTAGCTTTCCAAAATCACACCTCGCGTGGATTATGATTTAAACTTCAATGTATTTCTTAAAAATTGCAATCTGCGATTTGCACAGATCGCATTTTGTAATTGATAAGAAACAATCATGAAAAATTATAAGATATGATTGCGATTTGTGCATTTATTGTTTCTAGCGTGTGAAAAGTGACTTATGTCATTTTGAATTGAATTCTGATCTTAATGGATTTAATCAAAGGATAAGTATTGCATGTGAAGCCACGCAAAGCCATGCCTAGCATTTAATTTTGAAATCGTGAAGGAATTATGAGGAGATGACTAATCGAATTGATAGTTTTTCTGTAAAACATCTCTTCAGAGTTTCTGTTATATGATATATTTTGTTTCACTTTCAGGAAAGAAGTTATTGAATCGAAAGAGTCTGAAATGAGTAAGAAAGGCAAAGAAGTGTCTCGAGCATCGTATACAGAAGATACAGAAATGCCTTCGCTATTTTTCGATACTGTTTGTTACAAAGATTGCATTATCACATCATGGGAAGCTATGTATAAACTATTTGAAGATGAAGGGCCAAAGGTGATAATGAAGATTTCCGCAACAGGCACTTATTCCATTTCTGATGCAACTTTGTTTGACGTTGCATGTTCATTCATTCATAAGATAGAAGCAAGGCCAAAGCTCATGCCTTACACAGATATGATCAAATGGGCAATCAAGAATTTTAATATTGAAGACAAAGTGCTTAAGAATTCTAGAGGAGAAGTCATGGGCTCTTTTAAACCTGAAGACTTGGCAACTATGTATCATTTACCATATCCACAACAGAGTTATGAAAATGTATATGTGCAAAGGTTTAAAGCTAAGCACCCATATCTGATCAAAGTCATTCAAGAATGGAAGGACAACGAAGGAAAACTAAAGCAAGACAAGTCTGGTACGTACCCCATTGCACAGATCCTGTAACCTTTTTTCTATGCTGATGATATGTTATGTAGGTTATTGGGTAGACCAGACAATACTAGGTTTTCTAGAGACTCGGTTCCCTTGATTGACGCAATCGTCAACTCATCCATTTTGAATTGGGAAGATCTATTATCCAATTACTTAGTTAAACACATTACTGAGCATATGAATAAGAAAAATTATTTGTCTCAAGAAAAATCACGCTTTTTTATGTCTGCCTATGTTATGGATGCCATCTGTTTTCATTCTACATTTCCAACTATGGGTTGGAAATGGACTTTCAAAGAACCTACCCCAATCCATATTTATCACGAAGAACTTTGGGATTCCAAATACCACCTGTATTTTTATAAAGTTTGTTATGGAGTTATGATGCCAATGTATCAAATGATTTTTAATGAAAAGATCCCTACGGTTTCCAAAGAAGTCGGTAGGGATATTGTTCTTATAGCTCGATGGTTTGCTGAAGATAAATTTACATATGTACGAGTATTTGGAAGCTCTGATCTTCCACATGTTTTTCCATACTACGTTCCAGATAGGTTGTTCGGGAGAGAGATCGCTTAACAGCTTGTTAACGATGTTACTAAACAGTTGAAACATGACAAAAAGGCAATTTGGCCTTCTTTTCCTATACAATGTGGTTCTTTCGCTCTAGCCAAAATTGGTCACACATACAAAGAAGTGCCTAATGTGCAGATATTAAATCTTGCATTTATGCCTGGGAGACTATATGATCCTGATGATGAAATTAAAAATTATATGGCAAGACTTAAGACAAAGCCTTTTGTCAAGGAAGAATATCTGTTTGATGACTTATTTCAAGGAGTTGAAGTTTTTTCAGATGTTATTAAAATGGTTTCAAATGAATCAAGTCAAGAAGATATTCAAGCCTTTCAGGAATACAGCAATGAGAAACTAAAAAATGTCACTTTAAATTTATTTATCATGGAAAATGAAAAGAATACTCCGAGTGTTAGCATTGATGAAGAAATTAAAGATAATTCTAAAAATGAATCCAATCAATCTCAACAGCAATCTGAAAAATCTGAGGATGAGTCCGAAGTCATAAAAATGAATTTGGAAATTGATCAAGTTATTCATGAATTAGAGTTGCATGAAAAGCCAAAGAAAAATGGCACTGAATTGAATCAGAGAAGTTAAAAAATATCAAATCACAACAGATCAATCCAAGTCATATGAAGGAAAAGACCTTTCAAATGAATGGGAATAATTTTCCCAAGCAATAAACACCCCCAAAGAAAATACTATCACTAATCAAGCAGCAGATTTCCAAACACCTGAGCCTTCTCGAAAGATAGTTCAGAGTGTTAATTCTTTGTAAACAGTTCCAACAACTCAAAACAAAGAAATTATTCCATCTTTTTCAGCAAATCAAATACTTTTGCAAATAGAAGACATTCCTTCATTAGATATCTTCTATAGTCCTAGCCATAACGCTGTAGTGAAAAGAAATAAGAGGAAAAGAGTTGATGAAACTCTTAAATCTACAAATGAATCAGTTGACGTTCTCTGGAACGATTCACTTGAAGATCCTACTGAACATTTAACTAAGTTATCTCAGTATGCAGGAGCTTATGCTACAGCCACTGTAGACAAAGCAACGCAAGTTAAAACTTTGTTAAGGACAAAGGATTACAAGATACAAGAGTTGGAAAATTTATTGGATGCAGAGAAGGTTAAGACTACAGAACAAATCATAATGAATTCAGAGAAGTTCCTTAAATATATTGAGAGGCTTAAGCTAGAACATCATGCACAGCTTGAAGAGAAACAGGTACACATGGAGAAGACTTTAGCAGAATTACAAAAGCAATCACAGCCAGAAAGATTTTTTAAAGAAGCACCTGATATAAATACCATGTTAAAGAAACAACAAAAGGTATTTTGTTATCAAGCAGCCATGATTGATTCTTACTGTGATTCAAATAAAATAATGATTCAAAAAATCGCTATCCAAAATCTTGAATGTGAAAAACTTCAGAGTCAAGTTGAAGAATATATTCAATGGCAAGATTCAGATGCTGGAAAGAAGACTAATCTACCTCAAGTAGATAAATTTCATGAGGAATTATTTTTTACAAAGTGGAAGACACAAATTGCCAGAGCAGAAAAAGAAGTAGCTAAAACATCCAGTAAATCAAATGAAATTATACAGCATTTGTGTGATCAATTATTCAAAATGGGACTTTTGGAAGAAAACACGTCTGATATGTTTTCAATGATCAAAGAAGTAGAGTCAAGATGGATTCAACAAGAAGATCAGCAAGAAGAGATGATCAAGACAATTCTTTCAATTTTCTGATCAAACTATATCATCAACAGCAAACACTTCAGTTAATCACAGAATCAGCCCAAAGGTCATAATCAACAATTTCAAATGCTCTATTCAAGGATCAGATTCGCTCATGAATATCTCAACCACCTCAGCTCAAGACTATGCTAGATATTTGCAAGTTACGTGACCACATTCAGCAGAAGAAGAAGGATCCTTAAAATCAAGATTGTCAGTTTGTTTAATTTCCTAGATTATAGTTCAAGATAGGTTTTATAAAGAGAGGTTGTTTGAAACCTCCTATATATTTTTGCAAATTATTTAATTTAGTTAAGTAGTTAATTGTAGTATATAAACCCTTCTCATGCATTTAGAGAAGGGTCCTGAATTTTATTGAGAACATTTGCAAAGAAGGCTTAAGTTGTGAGCAGGTTTGTAAGTGTCTTGATGAAAGAACGGAACACGGCCTTGTTCAGTTATATAAATCATCTTGTTGATCAATGTTGATTCACTTTGGCTTGGCTTTTTTATTGAAGAATTGAATATGACGTTTTATCATTGATCTGATAAACAGGACGACAAATAATTGGTACTAATATCATGTATGTTATTACTGTTTTGAATATTAATGATGAACACAGCTTTCATGAATCATATGTAGAATTAATTAATTATTTATGTCTGAAGTATCTGTTTCATTAATCATACAGTATACAGGCAGAAATTAGTTATTTTATATATGGTCATTACATAAATGTGATATGTCTTTCATATTATTTTTAATTAATTAATCTTTTCAAAAGGAATTATTCTACACAGTTATAATTCTATTTAATCTACAATGATTTCAAAACAAATGAGATAGCTATCTTCCTAATCGCATTTGAGATACTTTACCTGGGTTAAATTAAGTTTATTTTAAATTCTTGCATTTAGAAGCAAATTTGTTTAGTTTGTATTAATTCATCATTTTTAAAATGTTTTGGTAGAAATCTCACAAATCATCACACAAACACCAAAAATGGGAAACTGGTCCCAGCACCTCCAGTCGGAGCTTTTATGGCCTAAATCCACCTCAGGCTGAGGAAGGCAGAGTCTAGGGTAACATAAAACCACGCTTAACCTGGTAGCTAGCCCTACCAGATCGGGAGAGGGCTCTCTCCTTGTCAATCTCAGCAAAATAATCAATGAGGCTTGAGATGACTTGAATAAAAGCTGATTATAGGATAGGTATATATGTAAGGAGGTTGGATTTTATTTTGAAGGTGTTTGTTGGATCAAAGGGGAAGGCAGATTTTGGGTCTGTGGAATGAGGCCTAGTTTTTGTAGAGGTCTGAATGGGGCAAGGAAGGCAATTGTTTTGATGCTTCGAATTGAATGAAATGGATAGCTCAAACCGGTGAGGAGTTGAAGAGGGCAAGAGGCTTTCAGGAATCCTCTTCAGACAGTTGAAAACATAGAAAATTAAACAAAACTCAAGGTAGAACACTACAAATCTAATGAATTCCACCTTTATACTTGTTTGTTTAACTTAAGAAGAAATAAGAAGGAAGATGATATACATGAAACATCAGTAAACTTACAATCACAGAGAGAAACACATCATCAAAATAAAGAGCCACATGGATCCCAAGGAGTGCTGCAAACCCTGGTCTATTCCTTTGCCAAAATGCAGAGATGAAATGTACAATGAAGCTCAAAGCAATCCCAAGTGTCCAACCGTGAAAATGACTAAAAAACTACAAGATATAGACAAGCATAACTCATCCCCATGCCTCTAGGGGTTGAGCTCACTAGTTTAGGAGTTGTTTCAACAAGATCTAAACTAAGAACTGGAAAATAGGCAGTGGAACAGCTTGCCTCTATAAGATAGGAAACTGATTCATTCAGTTACAATTCACATTTTGATGAATGAATCTACTTACATGAGTAAAAATTTGTCAAAATTACATCAATACCCATGAAATTACATCAAATTACATCAATAGTTTCACATGTGGAAGTAATAAAGTCAAATTGGCCAAAACTAAGCGAAAAACAGAGTTACTGAGCCAAAATCCCCAATGCGCCGCGCCTGAAATCTCTATGCGTCGTGCCAGTTTGGGGCCGATTTTGAAGGCCTTCCCGGTGTTCAAATTGAGCACAGGATAGCTCGTTGGAAAGCTCTACATGTCTACTTTCCAACCTAATCTGAATTTATGAATTTTGTTTCCATCTGCTCCTCCAAAAATGATTTTTCCCAACACTGCTTCCTGTGTTTCCAAAAAGGGGTAGAAAGGTCATTTTTAGGGTGTTTTTGACCCTTATAGCAACCCAAAACTTGTCAAAATATCTGGGCAATGGGTAGGCATGCATAAATTTTCATGAAAAATCCAAAAATACAATTTTTTACCCAAGAGGAGCTCCCAATCATAAGCGCATGCCAAGTGGCGTGACGCGTCGAGCAGAAAAATCTGTGTTTAGGCCAAAAAAATCAAAATTGACAAAATGGGTCCCAAATTTCTTGAAATTTGGGCTAAGTGCCTACCATCATGCACTATGCTGGGCCAAGGAAGCTTGAGCCAAAATTTGGAGTCTATCATGCCTTTTGCGACGCTTTAATGCCCTCTTTAACTTTTCCTTCAGGATCTTGATTCGTGCCTTGCAAACATGATTTCTCGCCCAATAATGATTCTTCATGTGCCTCAACATGTTCTTTTCCTTTTTTTCCTTCTCCAACAGCTTCTCCAAATGAATATTGACCCTTTCGAGCCAAGTTTCCCTATCAGCCTCAATCTCTCGCTCAATGGATGTCATCTCGGTTTGGCTCCTTTGGGCAGCTTGCCAGTTCTCACGTATATTTTGCAACTCCATGATAGCTTGCTTATCTTCCAACTGTTTGTTTCACTTCTCAAGGTAGTTGATAATCCATTGGGCTCTTTGCAACTTGACGGACAAAGTGTCTATTTCCGTATTCTGCTCCTGAACAATCTCTCTCAACTTTGAGCTTGGTGAGCTCAAATCCTCATCAATGAGTATGAAATCTGTATCCTGGCCTCCTGAAGGCCCCTCATCCTGCATGGGCCTCTTGCCCCTGTCCTTTACCTGTACCTGTGCTGCTGATGACGGAAGCAAGACCCCTTCCACCCCGGGTGGAGATAATACTCGCCTGGTTGTTGCAAATAACCCTCTAGTGCCTCTCTAATAAGTGACAAACACTGGAACACTGGTGGTTTGTGTCTCGTGACCTTCATGCTGATATGAAGGTTCACCTGCCTCATGAACAACCTCTGAAGGAACCTGAGGAGCTGCGAATAAATCATTAGAAATGAAATCTATCCATGAAATACCCTGCAAGCCGAGCTGATGCATAACCACAATCTTGATGAGTGCAAAGTGATAGATACTACTGTATTGCTGCTCAGGATTTTTCCTTTGCACGAGAGTGGTCATCTTCTCAATATTCTGGCACATGAAATAAGGGAGGTTCATCATCCTCACCTTGGTAAAATGCATCAGCAACCTGATATGATAGGCATAGAGACGTGAAAACCGGCCCTCACAACTGAAATATTTGATAATAAGTTTCATCAGAGGAGCATAGGAATCCTTTAGGAACTGGAAGGGGAAAATTCTGCTGAGTTGTCTCACAAAACTAGGCCTGATATATGGCTCATAGTGTACCCTGTCAACCTATTGTCTTTTGTTCCATTGTTCTCCAACATTTGGTATTCCGGTTGCTTGAGAGATAGTTTCAGGTGTTAAAGTGAATGCTACACCTGCAAGGTGACTTGACCATCATGTCAATGCAACACAAACAAACGAGCCAGCTCCTGATGATGGTGGACCCTAGTAGCCATTTCACAAAATTGATAACAAGACTGCTGCTAAAAACATGCCATGGCAAGAGGACAGGCCTGCAACTCAGCCAATGAAGTGGGCTCCTCCCTCACATGTCTGCCACTCTTATGAGGCCTTCTAGGTGCATGTAATTCAGTGGTGGAATCACTGTCTCGGTCATAAGATGTATCGATATCTGTCTCCATGATGTCCAAGGTCTATGTTGTCTTGGATGAAAATGATAATTTTGGTGTCTTTGATTTTTTTGCCAAATATGTGATAACAAGCAAGGGACTATGGAGGGATAGAGTAGTGGAAATGATGGACTATTATCAAGTGAAATTTTCCACTTGAAATCTGTGATTCGATAAGTTTAGGGATAGCCACATAATCTCTTGGGATAACCTTGGGGTTTGGGGAAATTTACAATTGGGATGGGGATAGTGGTAATGGGATAGGAAATGAATGATTTAGGGATATAAGGGAAAAGGGAAATGGGTTGTTGTGAGAAGATAGACAGTGAGGAGGGACTAACAAGTTGGGGGAAATGGGAATGATTGAGCACAAAACCAATTTCAAACCCTAAAGGAGCATTCTTCAAACAAGATAATAGAGTTTGATTTTTTGTATTCAAATCCTCACAAACCACACCAAACACATGTTCATTGGAAATTACAAGGTTTATTGACTTACTTGGACCAAGAGAGACCGAGCAAATTTGGAGATTTTGGAAGAAATAGAAATCACTGCTTCCTGGCCCAATGCGTCGCGCAACCAACCCAGTGTGCCCCGTCCTTCCAATGCGCCGCGCAGGAGTAAATTTACACACAGGGAGCCGACCTAATGCGTCGCGACAGTCACCCAATGCGTCGCGCAAGGAAACTCAACACAGTCTGCCCTCAAAATTCTTCCTTCGCTGCTCACAATTTCTCTTTGGCTTTCTCTTGTTCTCTTAGCATTCAAATGGAGTCTTGAAACATAAAAATGATATTTATACCAAGGATTTTGATTTTCCATTTGAAAAACCCACTTTGTAATGTTTCAAATTTTGACAATTTTCAAAAACTCTGTTTTGCTTCCTTTTGGCTTGTTGACTGAATGATGAGATTTTTGTCTGTCTTGCAGGGAATGGATGGCATGGAGCTTTCACAAAGGCGACCAGGGTTGCCCGTGAAAGTATTATTACAACTGAGAAAATTTAAAAATCACTTACATTTATTTACATAAAGATGAAATAGACTATTTTTCTTCAAAACAAAGTTTTGAAGAAAAATCATTATTAAGCATATGATGATGAAATTTTTAGCATTGAAACCTTATTTCAGACTTCCTCATGTGATTTCTGACCATGATTAGGCATTCTAAAGACCCAATTAATGAAACCCTAGACCTAATGACACTAAAACTCTAAAATGACTCTTTGCAAACTATGAGACCAAAAATGACTACAAATGATTTTAATGAACAGAAATAGGCTAGCAGGTACATGACATGAGGGACATGAGAAATAAGCCACTACCGTCAGATGATCCATGCTCCTAATGGAATGCAGCTGACCGAATGAGACACCTAATAATGCAATGCAACAAGAGAAATTTTATCTCTGACGGAGGGATGAAGATACCGACACTAACAGGAGCCACTACCCCAAACGGAAAAGGAGCTGCTTTAAGGTCCGGACTGGGTGGTTATCCCCCTTTGTTTTTGCCACGGATTTCTGAGGCCTCAACATTTTTGGCGCTAGAAGGAGGGCATGACTATGAATGGCAGATAAATCTAAAATTCAAAGCCCTCATAAGAGTCTATCTCCTCAAAAGCGTTCTACCATTTCCCGATCACGATCTGAATCACCAATTCAAAAATCGGAAGTAGCAGAAACCTTTCTTTCATCCCCTGAAATTTAACGTCACCCATCTACTTCAGAATTCATTCCCGAATCCCTCGAAGTACAGTATTTAATTCAGCAATTGGAAGGAATATCTATTTCTGCTTAAAAGCCTGTTAATCGAGAAACATCTGAAGAAAGTGTTACCTCTCTATTTAGAGATACTGGTATTCTAACTCGAGCTAGAAGTGAGAAGCTTGGAATTCATCCTTTTGAGTTTCCTTTAGAATCTCATCACAAAAAAGTTTCTCAAATATCCAGATCAAAATCAGACACAAGTGAAGTCACATCAAATCTCCCTTCGGTTATTCCTTCATACTCTTCTAATCCACCCACATCTTCTATACATTTCATTTCTTCCACTCAAAAAATCAGTGATGTCACAAGCAGTATTGTTCCAGTTGTAAGTTCTTCTTTCATCACCTCTACTTCTGGATCTACTTCTACATCTTCGCAAAATCCAAATCCAATTATGGCTACTCAACCTAGGACAAATCCTAGTTCTGTGCTAATAGAAAATCCTAATTCTCTTCCAGATCATCTAGAAAAATGGTTACCCAAATATAATCCTGATGATGGTCTTCCTACTGAAGAACACATCAATAATTTTATGTTAACCATGAACTTAAATGGAATCATTCATGAAGATGTTGTAGTTAGATTGTTTCCATATACTTTGCAAGGATCTGCAGGACCCTGGTATTTTTCTCTTCCAGCAGGATCTATTACTAATTGGGCAACTTTTGAACAAGTTTTTCTTGCGAAATTTGGAGATGATAGAACTGTTGCTTCTTTGATCAATGCTCTTTCCAATCTTAAAATAAATTCAGGTGAAAAGGTCAAATATTTCAACTCCAAATTCAATAGATTATTAAATAAAATCCCAAATTCTTCAAAACCTGTTGTTGATGTATAGATAGAATGGTATATTATTCTTTACCCTCGAATATATCCATTTTTGTAGATAGGGCTAATAAAGTCACTCTTTTATAAAATCTAAAAGAAGCTCTTGCAATAGAAAAAAGAATTTTAGCATTGGAGAAATGAATAGAATCAAAAGAAAGGAAAACAAAGAAAGTGACATTTAGTCAAGATTTCAAAAAGAAAATCTCAAAAGATCCATTTGATCTTGAAGGTTTTCAAAAAGTATTAAAGACTATGTCAAATGATATGATAGATATAAAGAAACAAGTTGCTGAAACTTCAGCTGCTAAAAAATCATTTCGTTCATTTAAAAAAAAAATCCTTCTTCCACTCCTAAATCCCCAAATGAGATTTCAAATGCGGAATCTGATCAAGATACTAAAGATCCCTCACCTTCTGAAAATGAGTTAGAATCTGAAGAAGAAGTTGAATTAAATGGTTTATGGGATTTCATTCTTCCAACAGAGGAAGAAAGTGAAGCTATGCCTGTATCAACAAGAAGTAAACCTTCTTCAGATCCAGATGTGTAAAATCCCAAACAAAATTCTGTCCCGTCAAAAGACATAACCAAAAAATCTAAAACTGTGCAAACAGATTTGATTTCATCAGATCCTTCTACAAATTCTAAAACTTTGATTGTATCAGATACAGTCGAATATAATATAGTAGAAGATATGAAAATATCAAGGCAAATATCTCGTTACATGAAATTTCTAAACTCAAACAACAACAAAAGATTTTGCGTAGAGAACTTAAAGCAATTCCTATAGAACCGATACAACCACCAGTCATAGCACAAACCTCAAAAGATATGGGAAAACCTCCATCATTTGTCAATAAAGTAAATGTTAATGATCTTGTTTTGATTGGTGATAAATCTATCTCTCAAACACCTCCTCTTCTTTTGACTTATGAAATTTTTAACAAGAATGTTCATAATTGTCTTATTGATTCAGGAGCTTCTTCAAATATTATGCCAAGAACAGTGTGTACAAAATTAAATGTTACTCCTCAAAAAACATCAGTACATATAATTCAGTTGGATAGAACTAAAGTTGAAGTTATTGGAGAAATGTTATCGATATCTATCAGATTATCATCTAATCCAAAATTTTCACAAGTGATTGATATTTTGGTCGCAGACATTCCTGAATTCTATGGTGTCATTTTAAGCAGGGATTGGTCTGAGAAATTACATGGGTATTTTGCTACTGATTAGTCTCACATGTGGTTACCATATAATGGTAAACCAAATCAAATCATAATTGAATGTGAGAAATTTATGAAACATACAATTACTGAATTGAAAGGACCAAATGAGCCTATAGCTTTTACCAATAATATCATAGGGAATTATTCAGCAGAATCATTCCTTGGATCATTTAATGCTCAGGTTTCACCTTTCGAAACAAATATTGTTACTTCTCAAATTGAAAATTTTTCTCAAACAGATTCTTTTAGATGTGTTAATTTTAGCATTCAAATTCCAAATCAGTTTTTATTTTGGACTCTATTTTTTTACGGTTCAAAATCAGAAGATGGTGTAGGAGCAGGTTGTGTTTTAATTGATCCTCAGGCAGAGAAGACAATGCTAGCTTGTAGACTCGAATTCCAATGCACAAATAACACTACTGAATACGAAGCATTGATTCAAGGTATGTACAAAGCCATAGGATTGAATGTTAAATATTTGCAAGTATATGGAGATTCTGAAATAATAGTCAAACAAGTTAGAAATATGATTCATTGTATTTCTAGACATTTGAGACATTATCAAACATTAGCTCAGAATCTCATTTCTCATTTTACAGCATTCAATATCTCCGCAATTCCTAGATTACAAAATGTGAGTGCCGATTTGCTTGCTAATGTAGCATCTAGACTTATACCACCCGAAGATTTTAGCCCAGATAGATTTTCAATTGAATTAATTTTTAGACCATCCATTCCTGACAATATTACAAATTGGAAAGTATTCAATAATGATGCAGAGATAGTAGACTTTCTTACATCATATAGAGCTTATGAAGGTCAAATCTTGGATGAAAATGAACATGATTTACAAATTAAAGACCAAATAAACAATAATCTTATTCCTAATTTTGTAGTCAAAATGGAAGATCTGTATGATTTGAAAGATAGGTTTAAAAAGGTAACCAATTCAAAAATTCAAAGTTCTACTTTAAAATTTAAATTGATTAATATTGGTACTTCAGAAAAACCTCAGAATATCAACTTAGGTCTTGGTTTGGGATATGGAGAAAGGATATCATTCATTAATTTGCTCAGAAAATATAAAGATATATTTGCATGGGATTATTCAGATCGTAAAACATATGACACTTCCATAATTCAACATACCATTCCCATGATATCAGATGATAAACCTGTCCAACAAAAACTCAGAAAAAATTCATCCAAATCTAGAAAGTCAAATCAAATCTGAATTGAATATAATGCTCAAAGTTAAAGTCATTTTTCCTGTTAGACATTCCAAGTGGGTGTCAAACATGGTCCCAGTTAGAAAAAAGAATGGAGATATTAGAATTTGTATAGATTTTAGGAATTTGAATAAACCCTGTCAAAAAGATAATTTTCCCTTACCTACCATGGAATAGATATTGTTGTCAGTTGCAGGATATGAATTGATGTCTTTTTCTACATGGATTTTCAGGGTATAATCAGATCATATTTCATCCTGATGATAGATTAAAAACAACATTTAGAACAAAATGGGGAACATATGCATATCAAAAAATGCCTTTCAGACTGATTGATGTTGGAGCTATGTTTCAGCGGGCTATGGATATAGCTTTCAAAGGATTAATCAATAAATCAGTTGTTATATACTTAGATGACATCACTGTTTATTCTAAGCATAGAAACAATCATATTAATCATTTAAAAAATATTTTTGATAGATGCAGAAAATATGGTATTTCCCTCAATCCAAAAAAATGTTATTTTTCTTTATCAGAAGGAAAACTTTTAGGATTTATTGTTTCTAAGAAAGGAATTCATATAGATCCTGATAGGATTCAAGAGATTGAAAACATTCCTCTGCCACATAACAAAAAACAATGCAATCATTTTTAGGACAAATTAATTTTGTAAAAATATGTGTTCCAGATTTTTCTCAAATAGTCCTTCCCCTTCAATCAATGATCAAGAAAAATTCAATTTTTAAATGGAACAAAGAAGAAAGAAATTCCTTTGAGTTAATCAAAAGAGCTATTGTTGAAGCTCCCTCTTTAACAACTCCTAATTTTCTCAAGTCTTTTGTGTTATATACATTTTCTTCAAATACATCATATGCAGTCGTTTTAACACAGTTAAATGATCAGAATATTGAAGCGCCAATTGTGTTTTTTAGCTCTAATCTTCAGGGTGTCGAGTTAAATTATTCAGCTGTAGAAAAACAAGCATATGTTGTGTTTAAATCTTTGAAACACTTTAGACCTTTTCTCTTAAAAACACACACCAAGATAATAGTACCTTATTCAGCGGTAAGGCAATTATTAATACAACGAGAAGTGGGAGAGAAAAGAGAAAATTGGGTTACTGCTCTCCAAGAATATGATGTAGAAATACATCCAGCAAAAATTGTTAAAGGACAAGGTCTGTGCAAAATGTTAACTGGATCTTCTCATTTAACTAAAGATGAAGATCAATCAGAAGCAATACAAATATCTGAGGTAAGCCTAAATGATTCTCAATCACAATATGTTGATCTGAAATTTTTTTTTTTTAAATGGACATGCTCCATTAAGTCTCAATTATACAGCAAAACGTGCTTTAAGACTTAAGGCAAATCAATATCAACTTGTAGATGATGTCCTATTTAGGAGAAATTATGATTCTGTATTTTTGAGATGCTTAGAGAAATCTGAAGCTGAAAAAGTATTGCAGGAATTACATGATGGACCAGCTGGAGGTCATTTCGAAGGAAATACCACAGCACATAAAATACTGCATGCGGGTTATTATTGGCCAACTTTGTTCAAAGATGCACACGAGTATTCAAGGAAATGTAAAACATGTCAAACTACAGCAGGAAGAGAGAGGAAACTAGCATTTCCATTACAGCCAGTAAATATCCAACAACCATTTGAACAATGGGGGTTAGATATTATAGGTGAAATAACTCCAAACTCTTCAAAGCAACACAGGTATATTTTAACTGCAACCGATTATTTCAAAAAATGGGTAGAAGCTATCCCATTAAAGGTGGTCTATACACAAAATATTACCGATTTCATTGATCAATTCATAATTACAACGTTTGGCCTTCCATCAACTTTGATATTTGATAATGCATCTTACTTTTCTGGAAATGCCATGATAGAATTTGCTTTGAAAAGAGGTGTTAAGTTGAAGTATTCAGCTAATTATTACCCACAAGGAAACAGATTAGCTAAATCCACAAATAAAAACCTTATCAGAATCATAAAGAGAACCGTACAGCAAAATCATAAAAATTGGCATAAAACATTATTATTTTCTCTCTGGGCAGATAGAATTACACAAAAAGCTTCAATAGGAACTTCACCATTTGTGTTAGTTTATGGCAAAGAAGCAATTCTTCCTTCAAATGTAACAATACCATCGTTTTCCCTAGTTCAATTCATTGATGAAAATCCTTCTTCTTCTCTCCAACTTAGACAAGATCAAATCTTTAAGTTAGAAGAAGAAAGAGAAAAATCTAAACAAACACATATTCACCATCAACAAGTAGTAAAAGCCTCATTTGATTTAACATCTGTTAGTTCAAGAGATTTTCAAATTGGTTATTTGGTATTAAAATGGGATAAGGCTCATGAAGAAAAGGGTAAACACACAAAGTTTCAAAAACTTTGGTTATGACCATTTCAAATAATCGAAAAGATTGGCTCATCAACATTTCTATTACAGGATTTATCATGTAAGAAATATTCTTTACCTGTTAATGGGCAAATTCTGAAAAAAAAATAAAAATAAAATTATATATATATATATATATATATATATATATATATATATTTCATAGGAGATAATTTTCTTCTATTTTTGTACAATAAAACTTTTTACTTTCATTTATAAATAAAATTTGTTTAGTACTAATAGTTGACTTTTCAAAATAAGTTTCAGGTAATTTCTTTCTTATTTTTCTTCTTCTACTTGTTCTAAAAATAGAACTATTAAAGAAAGAAAAGTCGAAAAATTTATGAAAAACAAATTTGTTTTATCTTTTAGAAAAATGAAATTCTAAATAAAACACTTATTTTGTTGAAGGACTCTCATTTTTATTTAGTATAAAAAGCTCTTTTGAAAATTCATGAAGAGAAAATTATATTTTAATAAGACATTTTTTTCAGAAAATCAATCTAACAACTCGACATTATCATCTGGCATCTTAAAAAGAATTATGATTCATCCCATCCAGTAAATCTGATAATTTTCAAAAGAAATCTTTAAAATAAAAATAAAAAATTTGAATAAAACTTAAAAGATAATGAGTCTCATTACAATCTTGATTACCATGTTCATAAAAAAATAATTAAAACTGACATTACAAATATTGTCTACCAAAACAGTGTAATGACTTGAGATTATATCATAAAGACAAGGGGTCTCATCACGAGCCAACTTGATCAGTTTTGATTATTATTTGTGTGTGGCATTGTCAGTATTTGGTTACCAAGCCAAGACAATGGCTTTTAAGAAAATATAAAATAAAAATAAAAATAATTTGCTGATGAGAATAATGAGAAATATTGGATGGAAAAATGGATCATAGCTGGTTAAAAGGTAACCCTGCCAAAGTTTAAATTGCCCATTGGAACAGAGGCTCTTCCTATGATAAAAGGGTAAATTTATAAAAAGCTTTTTCTGTAAAGATTATTTGCTATCTTATTTTTAACTAAGTAAAGACTGACATTAATATTTTTATACTTATATCTTTATAGAGGAATTCTCCTGAAAGAAGTGAATAATTGAAAATTTCGTTAATTGAAAAAGATATTATTTATTTGAAATTTCATTTCTTTAACTATTTTATTCTTTATACCAAAAAATTTAGAAATTTCAGAAAAATTTTATCAGAGACATCTGGTTCATCCAAGTGAATTGTCAATTGTTGTTCTATACAACTACCCCCCATTTATTTTTGTAAATAGGGACCCTTTAGAGATAATTAGAAAAATCCTTTTAAAGGTTCCTTCTAAAAAACACTTAGGAAATAAATTTATCTCAAAGCGCATCTCTTATCACATATTACTTTCAAAGAAGAATCTGTAAATCTTGTGAATTGCGAAACGCGCCCTCTTAAAATTCTTACTCTATTTTTTCACATCACACTGGATTTAGTTAAATATTAGAACAAAACAATAAAAGTCGTGATCGCCGCGGACCCGACAGGGCGAATGAACTCGAATATATAATCTCTTTCGCATCGCGTCCACTTTTTAGCTTTCGCAAATCGCACCGTGCGTGGACTATGATTTAAACTTCAATGTATTTCTTAAAAATTGTGATCTGCGATTTGTGCAGATCGCATTTCGCAATTGATAAGAAACAATCACGAAAAATTATAAGATATGATTGCGATTTGCGCATTTATTGTTTCCAGTGTGTGAAAAGTGACTTATGTCATTTCGAATTGAATTCTAATCTTAATGGATTTAATCAAAGGATAAGTATTGCATGTGAAGCCACGCGAAGCCATGCCTAGCATTTAATTTTGAAATCATGAAGGAATTATGAGGAGATGATTGATCGAATTGATAATTTTTGTGTAAACTCTTCACAGTTTCTGTTATATGATATATTTTGTTTCACTTTCAGGAAAGCAATTATTGAATCGAAAGAGTCTGAAATGAGTAAGAAAGGCAAAGAAGTGTGTCGAGAATTGTATACAGAAGATACAAAAATGCCTTCGTTGTTTTCTGATATTGTTTGTCACAAAAATTGCGGCATCAGGGCCAAAGGTGATAACGAAGATTTCTGCAACAGGCACTTATTCCACTTCCGACGCAACTTTGTTTGACATTGCATGTTCATTCATTCATAAGATAGCAACAAGGCCAAAGCTCATGCCTTACACAGATATGATCAAATAGGCAATTGAGAATTTGAATATTGAAGACAGAGTGTTTAAGAATTCCAAAGGAGAAGTCATGGGCTCTTTTAAAGCTAAAGACTTGGCAACTCTGTATCATTTACCATCTCCACAACAGATGTATGACAATGTATATGTGCAAAGGTTTAAAGCTAAGCACCCAGATATGATCAAAGTCATTCAAGAATGGAAGGACAGCGAAGGAAAACTAAAGCAAGACAAGTCTGGTATGTACCCCATTGCACAGATCCCGCAACCTTTTTTCTATGCTACTGGTATGTTAGGTAGGTTATTCGGTAGACTAGACAGTACTAGGTTTTCTAAAGACTGGGTTCCCTTGATTGACACAATCGTCAACTCATCCATTTTGAATTGGGAAGCTCTATTATCCAATTACTTAGTTAAACACATTACTGAGTATATGAATAAGAAAAATGCTTTGTCTCAAGAAAACTCACCCTTTTTTATGTCTGCATATGTTATGGATGCCATCTGTTTTCATTCTACATTTCCAACTATGGGTTGGAAATGGACTTCCAAAGAACCTACCCTAATCCATATTTATCACGAAGAACTTTGGGATTCCAAATTCCACCTACATTTTTATAAAGTCTGTTATGGAGTTATGATGCCAATGTATCAGATGATTTTTAATGAAAAGATCCCTACGATTTCCAAAGAAGTCAGTAGGGATATTGTTCCTACAGCTCGATGGTTTGCTGAAGAGAAATTTACATATGTACGATTATTTGGAAGCTCTGCTCTTCCACATGTTTTGCCATACTACGTTCCAGACAAGTTGTTCGGGAGAGAGATCGCTTATCAGCTTGTTAACGGTGTTACTAAACAGTTGAAAGATGACAAAAAGGAAATTTGGCCTTCTTTTCTTGTACAGTGCGGTTCTTTCGCTTTGGCCAACATTGGTCACACATACAAAGAAGTGCCTAATGTGCAGATATTAAATCTTGCATTTATGCCTGGGAGACTGTATGATCCTGATGATGAAATTAAAAATTATATGGCAAGACTTAAGACAAAGCATTTTGTCAAGGAAGAAGATCTGTTTGATGACTTCTTTCAAGGAGTTGAAGTTTTTTCAGATGTTATTAAAAGGGTTTCAAATGAATCAAGTCAAGAAGATATTCAAGCCTTTCAAGAATACAAAAATGAGAGACTAAAAAATGTCCCTTTAAATTTATTTATCATGGAAGATGAAAAGAATACTCCGAGTGTTAGCATTGATGAAGAAATGAAAGATAATTCTAAAAATGAATCCGATCAATCTCAACAGCAATCCGACAAATCTGAGGATGAGTCCGAAGTCATAAAAATGAATTTGGAAATTGATCAGGTTATTCATGAATTAGAATTGCATGAAAAGCCAAAGAAAAATGGCACTGAATTGAATTCAGGAGAAGTTCAAAAGGATCAAAGCACAACAAATCAGTCCAAGTCATCTAAAGGAAAAGACCTTTCAAATGAATGGGAAGAATTTTCCCAAGTAATAAACACCCCCAAAGAAAAGACTATCACTGATCAAGCAACAGATTTCCAAACACATGAGCCTTCTCGAAAGATAGTTCAGACTGTTAATCCTTTGCAAAAAGTTCCAGCAACTCAAAACAAAGAAATCATTCCAGCTTTTTCAACAGATCAAGTAATTTTGCAAATAGAAGACATTCCTTCATTAGATATCTTCTATAGTCCAAGCTGTAGTGAAAAGAAATAAGAGGAAAAGAGTTGATGAAACTCTTAAATCTACAGATGAATCAGTTGACATTCTCTGGAAGGATTCACTTGAAGATCCTAATGAACATTTAACTAAGTTATCTCAGTGTGCAGAAGCTTATGCTACAGCCACTGTAGACAAAGCAACTCAAGTTAAAACTTTGTTAAGGAAAAAGGATTATAGGATACAAGAGTTGGAACATTTATTGGATGCAGAGAAAGTTAAGACTACAGAACAGATCAGAATGAATTCATAGCAGTTCCTTAAAGATATTAAGAGGCTTAAGCTAGAACATCATGCACAGATTGAAGAGAAACAGGTACACATGGAGAAGACTTTAGCAGAATTACAAAATCAATTACAGTCAGAAAGATTTGTTAAAGAAGCACTTGATATAAATACCATGTTAAAGAAACAACAAAAGATATTTTGTTATCAAGCAGCGATGATTGATTCTTACTGTGATTCAAATAAAATAATGATTCAACAAATCACTATCCAAAAGCTTGAATGTGAAAAAATTTAGAGTCAAATTGAAGAATATATTCAATGGCAAGATTCAGATGCTAGAAAGAAGGCTAATCTGCCTCAAGTAGATAAATTTCATAAGGAATTATTGTTTACAGAGTGGAAGACACAAATTGCTAGAGAAGAAAAAGCAGCAGCTAAAACATCCAGTAAATCAAATGAAATTATACAGCATTTGTGTGAACAATTATTCAAAATAGGACTTTTGGAAGAAAACACGTTTGATATGTTTTCAATGATCAAAGAAGTAGAGTTAAGATGGATTCAACAAGCAAATCAGCAAGAAGAGATGATCAAGAAAATTGACAAGTTTGATCAAGAAAATTCTTTGAATTTTTTTATCAAACTATATCATCAACAGCAAACGCTTCAGTTAATCACAGAATCAGCCCAAAGGTCACAATCAACAATTTCAAATTCTATATTCAAGGATCAGATTCGCTCACGAATATCTCAACCACCTCAACTCAAGACTATGCTATGTATTTGCAAGTTACGTGACCACATTCAGTAGAAGAAGAAGGATCCTTAAAATCAAGATTGTTAGTTTGTTTAATTTATAGTTCAAGATAGGTTTTATAGAGAGAGGTTGTTTGAAACCTCCTCTATATTTTTGTAAAGTATTTAATTTAGTTAAGTAGTTAATTGTAGTATTTAAACCCTTCTCATGCATTTAGAGAAGGGTCCTGAATTTTATTGAGAACATTTGCAAAGAAGGCTTAAGTTGTAAGCAAGTTTGTAAGTGTCTTGATGAAAGAATGGAACACGGCCTTATTCAGTTATATAAATCATCTTGTTGATCAATGTTGATTCACTTTGGCTTGGCTTTTTTATTGAAGAATTGAATATGACCTTTTATCATTGATCTGATAAATAGGACGACAAACAATTGGTATTAATTTCATGTATGTTATTACTGTTTTGAATATTAATGATGAACACAGCTTTCATGAATCATATGTAGAATTAATTATTTATGTTTGAAGTATTTGTTTCATTAATTGTACAGTATACAGGCAAAAATTAGTTATTTTATATATGGTCATTACATAAATGCGATATTTCTTTCGTATTCTTTTTTATTAATTAATCTTTTCAAAAGGAATTATTCTACACAGTTATAATTCTATTTAATCTACAATGATTTCAAAACAGATTAGATAGTTATCTTCCTAAATCACATTTGAGATACTTTACCTGGGTTAGATTAAGTTTATTTTAAAGTCTTGCATTTAGAAGTAAATTTGTTTAATTTGTAGTAATTCATCATTTTTAAAATGTTTTGGTAGAAATCTCACAAATCATCACACAAACACCAAAACTGGGAAACTAGTCCCAACACCTCCAGTCGGAGCCACTACCCCAAATGAAAAAGGAGATGCTTTAAGGTCCGGACCGGGTGGTTTTCCCCCTTTGTTGTTGCCACGGATTTCTGAGGCCTCAACAGGATCATGTTCAACATGTTGACAGGGTGCTCAAACTATTGGAGGAGAAACAATTATATGCGAAAACTTCCAAATGTTTCTTTGGAGTACAAGAGGTGGAATATCTGGGTCATATTGTATCTCACGAGGGTGTTAAGGTAGACCCTAACAAAATTAAAGCCGTTAAGGAATGGAAATTCCCCACAACCATAAAGCAGTTGCGCGGATTTCTCGGGTTAACAAGGTATTATCGCAAGTTTGTTAATAATTATGGGAGAATAGCAGCACCTCTAACACCATTATTGAAGAAAGATGCATTTTCATGGACTCCTGAAGCAACTAAGGCCTTTGAACATCTTAAAGAGGCAATGTGCCTAGCACCAGTCTTAGCTACGCCAGACTTCACAAAAACCTTTATTGTGGAATGTGATGCCTCAGGAAATGGAATTGGTGCAGTTTTAATGCAGGAAGGAAGACCCATTGCTTTTAAAAGTCATCCAATCAAAGGAAAGTATTTACAAAAACCTATTTATGAGAAGGAAATGTTAGCAATACTGCATGCACTAAAGAAATGGCGAACTTACCTAATGGGAAGACACTTCAAGGTAAAAACTGATCATGATAGTCTTGAACACTTTTTGGAACAAAGACTATCTTCAGAAGAGTAGAAAAAATGGGTCACAAAGATGTTGGGTTATGATTTTGAAATAATCTAAAAAAAAGGAAAGCTTAATGTTGTTGCAGATGCACTCTTAAGAAAGAATTAAGAGGTGGAAGCATTTTTTTGTGCCATTTCTATTATCCAACCAGATTGGATAACTGAAGCAAGAGATGAATGGAAGAAGGACAAAGATGTATGGACACTCATTCAAAAGTTGCAGCAAGATCCTAGTACATCTGATACATTTAGTTGGAAAAATGGTTCCTTATGGTACAAATATCGCTTATATCTTTGTAAGAATTCCCAACTAAAACAAAATATTCTTTTGGAATTGCACACTTCTCCTTTAGGAGGACACTCAGGATTTTTAAAAACTTACCACAGGGTGAAGAAAGAAATTTTTTGGGATGGCCTTAAATCTGATATTCAAAAGTTTGTGGTGGAATGTTTGGTTTGCTAGCAAAATAAAGTTGAGACAATTAAGACCCCGGGTCTTCTACAACCTTTATCCATTCCAAGTCAACATTGGGAGGAGATTTCAATGGATTTTATCACAGGTTTACCTAAGTCCGAAGGAAGGAGTGTCGTCATGGTGGTAATTGATAGACTTACCAAGTATGCACACTTTTGTGCATTATCTCATCAATTTAAAGTGAGTACATTTGCTACTGCATTTATGGAAACAATTCAAAAGCTACATGGAAACCCGAATATTATTGTAAGTGACAGAGATCCAATTTTTACAGGAAATTTTTGGACAGAATTATTTTCTTGTTTGGGTACTCAACTAGCTCATAGCTCATCTTATCATCCCCAATCCGATGGTCAAACAGAGATAGTGAATAAATTTTTGGATGGATATCTTCGTTGTTTTGTATCTGATAAGAAAGCACGATGGGTCAAGTGGTTACCTCTCACTGAATGGTGGTATAACACGTCCTTCCATACTGCAGCAAAAATGACCCCATTTATGGCACTTTATGGATATCATCCACCATCCATCACATCTTCTTTAAGGGAAAATTCTAGGGTTCAAGCAGTGGAGGATCACATCAAGCATCAACAAGAAGTTCTCCAAATCTTAAAGGATAACCTAAATTTGGCACAAAATCAAATGAAACAATAGGCAGATCAACATCGCAATGAGAAAAGTTTTGATGTGGGAGACTGGGTATTTTTACAGCTACAACCATACAAACAAATGTCCCTCAAGCAAGCTAAGAAGGATAATAAATTATTGCCAAAGTACTATGGTCCTTACAAGGTTTTGCAAAAGATTGGTACTATGGCATACACATTGGAGCTTCATGCTTCTTCACGAGTGCATCCAGTTTTCCGTGTTTCATGTTTAAAAAAGGTTATAGGGGACAAAATTCCATTTCAAACAATATTTCCAGAACTTGATGAGGAAGGAAAAACCATATTGGAACCTGAAGTAGTCACGGAAACAAAAACTCGACAACTGCGAAATTGATCAATTTCAGAGTATCTCATCAAATGGTAGAACTTACCCACTAAAGATTCTACGTGGGAGGATGAGAATTTTATACAAAAGCACCTGGAGCTACTCAAGTGTTGAGGACAACACTTTTTTGAAGGAGAGGAGCATGTTAAGTCCCTATATTACTATTATAGTCCCTTATTGTTGTTAGTGTAACCCCCTTATTGTTATTGTTGTACCCCTGTAACCCCCATATTGTTATTATTGTGCCCTTAAATTATTATTGTTAAGTCGGCTAGGAATACATTGTGGCCCCACTAGGATTACATTGTGGCCCCATGGACTCCTATATATAGAAAGGAGGTTTTGTCATTTGTATCATCCAAGAATTGTTCATTCATGTAATGTATTGAAGGTTGCCCCCTCGAAGTGGCTTATTTCTAAGGCATTGATATCTCTTTTCTTCTATTTTTGGAGTTGGTTTCACAACATTCACCCATAATCATATATTGCCATCACACAATTAAGCGAATGTAATTGGAAATTGTCTTCACACAATTAAGGGAATGTGTCTTAACATAGCACTCCCAAGGTCATATATTGCCATCACACAATTAAGGGAATGTAATTTCCTTCACACAATTAAGGGAATGTGTCTTAACATAGCACTCCCAAGATCATGTATTGCCATCACACAACTAAGGGAATGTAATTTCCAATTGCCTTCACACAATTAAGGCAATGTGTCTTAACATAGCACTCCCAAGACTCCAAATTTTAGAAATCGTAAGTAAAAATTATAATATACATGGCATCTAAGTTACCTTAGCATTGCATTAGTTTGGTCATTACATGGTTTATCAACTTGGTCATTAAATAACTTGTTAGGTAGTAACCCATAATAGTAGTTTGGTCTTTACATAGTTTATCAACTTGGTCATTACATAACTTGTTAGGTAGTTCGCCCATAATCATATATTGCCATCACACAATTAAGGGGATGTAATCGGAAATTTCCATCACACAATTCATATATTGCCATTAGCATTGCAGTAGTTTGGTCATTACATAACTTCGTAGGTAGTTCACCCATAATCATATATTGCCATCACACAACTTGTTAGGTAGTTCACCCATAATTATATATTGCCATCACACAATTAAGGGAATGTAATTGGCAATCGCCTTCACACAATTAAGGGAATGTAATTCGCAAATTAAGGGAATGTAATTGGCAATTGCCTTCACATAATTAAGGAAATGTGCCTTGACATAGCACTTTAATGTAATTGTCAAATTAAGGGAATGTAATTGGAAATTGCCTTCACACAATTAAGGGAATGTGTCTTAACATAGCACTCCCAAGATCATATATTGGCATCACACAATTAAGGGAATGTAATTGGCAATTGCAATGTAATTGGTAATTGCCTTCACACAATTAAGGGAATGTGTCTTAACATAGCACTCCCAAGGGAATGTGTATATATTGCCATCACACAATTAAGGGAATGTGTATATATTTCCATTGGCAATTGCCTTCACACATTTAAGGGAATGTGTCTTAACATAGCACACGGCACACAATTAAAGGAATGTGTCTTAACATAGCACTCTCAAGGGAATGTGTATATATTTCCATCACACAATTAATGAAATGTGTATATATTTCCATCACACAATTAAGGGAATGTGTATATATTGTCATCACACAATTAAGGGAATGTAATTGGCAATTGCCTTCACACAATTAAGGGAATGTAATTGGAAATTGCCTTCACACAATTAAGGGAATGTGTATATATTTCCATCATACAATTAAGGGAATGTGTATATATTCCATCACACAATTAAGGAATGTAATTGGCAATTGCCTTCACACAATTAAGGGAATGTAAGGGAATTAAGGGAATGTAATTGGAAATTGGCAATTGCCTTCACCCAATTAAGGGAATGTAAGGGAATTAAGGGAATGTAATTGGCAAGGGAATGTGAGGGAATGTAATGGGCAAGGGAATGTGTATATATTGCCATCACACAATTAAGGGAATGTAATTGACAAGGGATTTCACACAATTAAGGGAATGTAAGGGAATGTAATTGGCAAGGGACTTCACACAATTAAGGGAGGGAATGCAAGGGAATGTAATTGGCAAGGGAATGTGTATATATTGCCATCACACAATTAAGGGAATGTAATTGGAAATTGCTTGATAATTGGCAATTTCCTTCACACAATTAAGGGAATGTGATTGGCAAGGGAATGTGTATATATTTCCATCACACAATTAAGGGAATGTAATTGGAAATTGCCTTCACACAATTAAGGGAATGTGTCTTAACATAGCACTTCACACAATTAAGGGAATGTGTCTTAACATATCACTTCTTAATTATGCCTTTCTTAACATAGCACTTCTTAATTGTGTCTTAACATAGCACTCCCAAGGGAATGTGCCTTAACATAGCACTCCTATTAAGGGAATGTGTCTTAACATAGCACTCCCAAGGGAATGTGCCTTAACATAGCACTCCTATTAAGGGAATGTGTCTTAACATAGCACTTCTTAATTATGTCTTTCTTAGGATAGCACTTCTTAATTGTGTCTTAACATAGCACTCCCCAAACTCCAAATTTTAGAATGGCCAATACCTCCCAAGACTCCAAATTTTAGAATGGCCAATGCCTCCCAAGACTCCAAATTTTAGAATGGTCAATACCTCCCATATCTCTCCCAAGACTCCAAATTTTAGAATGGCCAATACCTCCCAAGACTCCAAATTTTAGAATGGCCAATACCTCCACCCCAAAGATCAAAACCATACTTGCAACAAATCTTTAGCAATAGATCAAAACCACACTTGCAATAAAGATTTTTTAGAATGGCCAATACCTCCCAAGACTCCAAATTTTAGAATGGCCAATAACTCCAACCCAAAGATCAAAGCCACACTTGCAACAAACCTTTAGCAATAGATCAAAACCACACTCCAAAGATCAAAACCACACTTGTAACAAATATTTAGCAATATTAGAAATAGTAAGTAAAACTTATAATGTATATACACTAATATAAGAACAAATCTTTAGCAATAGATCAAAACCACACTTGAAACAAATCTTTAGCAAAACATCTTTAGCAATATTAGAAATAGTAAGTAAAACTTTAGCAACAAATCTTTAGCAATATTAGAAATAGTAAGTAAAACTTATAATGTATATACACTAATATACATGGCATCTAAGTTATCTAAGTTATAATATACATGCCATCTATGTTATCTAAGTTACTTTGCAATGCAGTTGTTAGACATGGAATCTAAGTTACCTAGTTGTTATACATGGCATACCTTACATTGCAGTGGTTTGGTTATACATGGCATCTAAGTTACCTAGTTGTTATAACATCTGTTTATCATGGCATCTAAGTTACCTAGTTGTTATACATGGCATACCTTGCATTGTAGTAGTTTCTAGTTGTTATACATGGCATAGTGGTTTCTAGTTGTTATACATGGCATAGTGGTTTCTAGTTATTATACATGGCATACCTTGCATTGCAGTGGTTTCTAGTTGTTATACATGGCATAGTGGTTTCTAGTTGTTATACATGGCATACCTTGCATTGCAGTGGTTTGGTCATTGCATACTTTTCTAGTTGTTATACATGGCATACCTTGCATTACAGTGGTTTGGTCATTGCATAGTTGACAAATCTTTAGCAATATTAGAAATTGTAAGTAAAACTTATAATGTATATTTTTATACATGGCATAGTGATTTCTAGTTGTTATACATGGCATACCTTGCATTGCAGTGGAGTGGTTTGGTCATTGCATAGTTGACAAATCTTTAGCAATATTAGAAATTGTAAGTAAAACTTATAATGTATATTATTACGTTATACATGGCATCTAAGTTACCTAGTTATTGGTCATTGCATAGTCATTTAAGTTGACAAATCTTTAGCAATATTAGAAATTGTAAGTAAAACTTATCATGTATATTATTACGTTATACATGGCATCTAAGTTACCTAGTTGTTGGTCATTGCATAGTCATCTAAGTTACCTAGTTGTTAGTCGTTGCATAGTTGCATAGTCAATCTTTAGCAATATTAGAAATCGTAAGTAAAACTTATAATGTATATTATTAGGTTATACAATATTAGAAGTCGTAAATAAAACTTATAATGTATATTATTAGTTTATACGTGGCATCTAAGTTACCTATATTAGAAATCGTAAGTAAAACTTATAATGTATATTATTAGGTTATACATGGCAGTTACCTAGTTGTTGGTCATTGCATAGTTGCACAGTCAATCTTTAGCAATATTAGAAATCGTAAGTAAACTTATAATGTACATTATTAGGTTATACAATATTAGAAATCGTAAGTAAACATTATAACTTATATTATTAGGTTATACATGGCATTTAAGTTACCTATATTAGAAATTGTAAGTAAAACTTATAATGTATATTATTAGGTTATACATGGCATCTAAGTTACCTAATTGTTATACATGGCATACCTTGAGAAAGGTAAGTAAAACTTATAATGTATATTATTATGTTATACATGGCATCTAAGTTACCTAGTTGTTAATAATACATGGCATACCTTGCATTGCAGTGGTTTGGTCATTACATAGTTGACAAATCTTTAGCAATATTAGAGATTATTAGTTTGGTCATTGCATAGTTGACAAATCTTTAGCAATATTAGAGATTGTAAGTAAAACTTACAATGTATATTATTAGAAATCATAAGTGAAACTTATAATGTATATACATTAATATAAGTGGCATCTAAGTTACCTTGCATTGCAGTTGTTATACATGGCATCTAAGTTACCTTGCATTGCAGTGGTTTGGTCATTACATAGTTGACAAATCGTAATTAAAACTTATAATGTATATACACTAATATACATGGCATCTAAGTTACCTTGCATTGCAAGGTTTGGCCATTACATAGTTTATCAACTTGGTCATAAATTGCCTTGCATTGCAGTGGTTTGGCCATTTTATCAACTTGGCAATTACATAGTTTATCAACTTAGTCGGTTGTTTGGCCATTACATAGTTTATCAACTTGGTCGGTTGTTTGGCCATTACATAGTTTATCAACTTGGTCAGTTGTTTGGCCATTACATAGTTTATCAACTTGGTCGGTTGTTTGGTCGGTTGTTTGGCCATTACATAGTTTATCAACTTGGTCAGTTGTTTGGCCATTACATAGTTTATTAACTTAGTCATAAGTTACTAAGTTACCTTGCATTGCAGTTGTTTTGGCCATTTTATCAACTTGGCCATTACATGTTGTTTGGCCATTACATAGTTTATTAACTTAGTCATAAGTTACTAAGTTACCTTGCATTGCAGTTGTTTTGGCCATTTTATCAACTTGGCCATTACATAGTTTATCAACTTGGTCAGTTGTTTTGGCCATTACATAGTTTATCAACTTGGTCAGTTGTTTTGGCCATTACATAGTTTATCAACTTGGTCAGTTGTTTGGCCATTACATAGTTTATCAACTTTGGTCAGTGGTTTGGCCATTACATAGTTTATCAACTTGGTCATTACATAACTGGTTGCTTGGCTGGCCATTACTTGTTCATTACATAACTTGTTCATTACTTGTTTACATAGTTTATCAACTTGGTCATTACATAATAGTTGGCCATTACTTGTTCATTACATAACTTGTTCATTACTTGTTCATTACATAACTTGTTTATGTACTTGGTCATTACATAACTGGTTGCTTGGCCATTACTTAGTTCATTAAGTAACTTGTTCATTAAGTGTTCATTACATAACTTTAACTTGTTCATTAAGTGTTCATTACATAACTTTAACTTGTTCATTAAGTGTTCATTACATAACTTGTTCATTACTTGTTCATTACATAACTTGTTCATTACTTGTTCATTACATAACTTGTTCATTACTTGTTCATTACATAACTGGTTGCTTGTTCATTACATAGTTTATCAACTTGGTCATTACATAACATGTTTGGCCATTACATAGTTTATCAACTTGGTCATTACATAACTTGTTGCTTACTTGGTCATTACATAACATGTTTGGCCATTACATAGCTTACTTGGTCATTACATAACATGTTTGGCCATTACATAGCTTACTTGGTCATTACATAACTTGTTGCTTGTTTGGTCATTACATAACTTGTTGCTTGTTGTTTGGCCATTACATAGTTAGTCATTAGTTTATCAACTTGGTCATTACATAACATGTTAGGTAGTGAAAGGTATTTCACCCATATAGCATATTTTTTATAAACACTTTATATAAATCTATTTATAGTTTATAGCATGCCAACATTGAAATTCAACACATTTTAAATTACATAGTAAATTAAAAATAATATTATACTAACCCATAAATAAATCCAAATGTACATATCTCAAATGTCTACACATAGCATGCGGACTCATATACATGTCTATACATAGCATGCGGACCCATGTTATATGAGTAATGGACTTGGGTTACATAGACCGTCAAAATGAGACCAGGGGAAAAACATATATGCATACGTATGATTTTTAAAAATTTATAATTGCGGTGTGCACTACGTTAATCAATTTAGAAAAAGGAACTTTCATTAATCATATATTGGGACACATTTTCTTGACACGCACACCTATGCTCATTTTTTTTGTTTTTAAAATGAGTGTTTTGTTTTTTTTTAATTGTTCAAGTCTTCGAGGTATCTAACACGTGATGGCGTGTCATGACAACATGTCAAAAACATTTTTGACATGTGTCCTGAAACAAGGTATGTGTCAAACGCAAGCACAACGTGTCACACAGATACCATCTTTTATGGCATGATATAACCCCACAAAATGTCTTATCTTTATTTATTTAATGCTAATAAATTAATGTGAAAGAAAAATTAATATTCCCAACATAAAAATCAAAATAGCACACATATTCATCAAATATATTAGAAGAAAAACAATAAAAAAATCATGAAGTCCCGAGCTCTCATCAAGGTACAGCTTCAAATATGAAATCCTCCCAGCCATCTTAAAACTTGAAAAAAATCCAGGTACAGCTTCAAATATGAAATCCTCCCAGCCATCTTAAAACTTGAAAAAAATCCAGGTACAGCTTCAAATATGAAATCCTCCCAGCCATCTTAAAACTTGAAAAAAATGCAGGTACAGCTTCAAATATGAAATCCTCCCAGCCATCTTAAAAATTGAAAAAAATGCAGGTACAGCTTCAAATATGAAATCCTCCCAGCCATCTTAAAACTTGAAAACAATCCATGTACAGCTTCAAATATGAAATCCTCCCAGCCATCTTAAAACTTGAAAAAAATCCATGACCATCATAAAATCTGCAAAAGAGTTCAAACAAATCTTTACACATGCTCTCAATGCTGCTATATACTGGTAGATAGTCTTTTAGCGTGGCTGGGCAGACGCACTATGCTGGTTTTCAAAGTATTCAAACAAACTCCCATCATAAAGTCCTCTCATTGCCTCCTTCTCCAGAAAGCCTTCCTTATTCTTAGCCAGTTTGTACAGGAAACTCCATTCGGCCTTAGCTGCAATCCTGCAACCTCAAATAACAATTAATATCCATTCCTTCATCTGCCTCAATTAAAATGCATCTACATGGTGAATTTCCCAAATTCACCAACAAAAGTTTGAATTTATATTCAGCATTATACCTTCCAAAGAAATCATTTACATCTCTATTGCCCTTGAGCATGGCCTGCATCTCTTCATATGTGAGTCTGTCTGGATATGTGCAGGCATGTTTACTGAAGATAGCATCAAACTTGGCAGGATCAAACCCCCCTTCATTGTCATACACACCTGAGTCACTTCCATGTTTTCCTCTGTGAATGTTATCAACGTATATAGGGAATAACAGTGATGGTATTCTACTCTGCAACAGTAAGAATATGCCTAAATGAGATACTAGCACTAGATCAAATCCTAAAGGTATGTATGTATTGCAGGTAAAAAGAAGGTACTTACATGGGAAGTAGGGTAGCTAAGTGTCATATTGATAAATACTGCTGATAACAAGGAAATGATCTTGTTAAATCCAATGGCTCGGAAACCTGGGGATTCCACCATGTCTTTATTACTTAAGAAAGCCAACACAGAAAAATTTAAAGCAGAAAGGAATGGAATTCAACCCAACAAACAGAGACAGAGACAGGTCTGGGGATTCCACCATGTCTTTATTACTTAAGAAAGCCAACACAGAAAATTTTAAAGCAGAAAGGAATCGAATTCAACCCAACAAACAGAGACAGAGACAGAGACAGGTCTCAGACCCTCAGCAACATAAAAAGTAATGATGTCAAATTAATTTCTTCAATGTGAAGAACCCTAAGTAATCACAAAAGCAAATAATCAATGAGAATGAGGGATTCAAAGGATTTTATAATCAATACCCTTGTAAGTCTCCCAGGGGTAAATTTTTCCATCCTTGTTCCTGTCAAAAAAGGCCACATGTTGTTGCAGAGCGCTCATGTTATTCATTTGAAGCTGTCCTGGCTTTGATTCCTCCTCCATCCAGGGCTGTTGCTGCCGCCTTTCTCCTCAGAATGAAAAACGATAAACAAGGGTTAGAATAGGCCGCCGCCTCCTCCTTCACTCAAAGATTAATAGCAGATTCTTCCATGAGGGAATTAAGAATTGTGTAGGCCACAATTACAGTCCAAACATAAAAGCAGGAGGCAGAGAAGGGCTTAGACATTCCAACTTCTATTAAAGAACAGGGAATTATGAATTGTGGAGGCCATAATTACAGTACAAACATAAAAGCAGGAGGCAGAGAAGGGCTTAGACATTCCAGCTTCTATTGCAGAAGAGGGAATTATGAATTGCGGAGGCCACAATTACAGTCCTAACATAAAAGCAGGAGGCAGAGAAGAGCTTAGACATTCCAGCTTCTATTGCAAAACGCTCGTAAAACCGCAGGATATTTAAGTTCGAATGGCAAGCACCTTGCGCATCTGGAAAAGAGGAGTGATTTGACAAAAAAGTGATAGCAATTTGATCTTTATGACCATATCCACGTAACCTGAGACGCAGAAAAGTGTTTAAATGGCTTCTCAATGGAATTTTGAACTGTTTGGATGTAAGAGAGCTGCATTTTTTACCCCATTTTCTTCTCACGGCCTGCATAAAGACGTGTAGGTTTCGGTCGGCAACATGGCTCGGAAATCGCCATCTCACTGGGTTTAGGTCGGCAACATGGCTCGGAAATGGGCATCTCACTCGGTTTAGGTCGGCAGGGGGCATCTCACTCTGTTTCCACTCTGTAAGATTCGAAACTTACATTTGAGATTTCAAGAGCTTTAAATTTTTCAATTTGAGCTTCTTTTTGGATAAAATCTATTTTGCGAGATTTGAACTTTAACCAAGGGTATGAAACATTGTAAGATTTGAACCTTCACCAAGCATTTTAAATTCTTTAAGATTTGAAGCATGACCAAGAATCTTGGCTTGGCCCAAGATATAAAGATTTATTCATTGAGAACCAAGAATATTGTTTAATTAAAAACTAATTCGAATCAATTTCGGTGTAAAACAGGACGGTGGAAAAGGCCTAAAGAAGCTTGGGAAGAACGAGTGTGTACATTTTGCACGTCAAGGGCAGTGGAATCGGAAAAACATTTCATTTTGGAATGCGATGCATTCAAAGACATCAAAGAAAGTTATGGGAATATGTTAGCATCGTTTTCTTGGCATTGTCTTTTCAGCAATGGGATTGTTGGAAGGTTGGGCCAGCTCATTATCAATTTGAATAAGAAAATCACTGAAATGCAAAAAGAAAAAAACAGGGAACTCATAGTCCCATAGACTATTGTTAGTCTCGTGGACGTTAAAATTTCATTTCATATCAGAAAACTTTGTGCTATTTGAATTTTAACCAAGAATGTGAAAAATGTGAGATTTGAATCTTCACCGACTATCTTAAATTCATTACCATTTGAACCATGACCAAGGATCTTGACGAGGGGATTTGAGGATCTTGACCAAGGATATGAAACTCCATGAGGTTTCAATAGAACAACGATATGAAACTCCTTGAGATTTGAACCTCAACCAAAGATGTGAAATTTTGTGAGATTTGAATTGTTACTTAAAAATTTTGCTCCCTCTCTAAAATACTTGGGTCACTCTAAATTTTGTTGTTGCTTATTGTTAAATGTGAAAAGTGGTTTGTGTCATGACACGTATCGGTCTTATTCATTATGTTTAGTTTTGTTTATCTTACAATTTCATTCTTGAAGTTATTTGAAGTCTGACCACATGTAATTGTTCCATTGTGTTATCATAAGGTGTTTTTCGGTTAAGTGTGACAGGTTGTAGCAACAGTGTCAATGTTCTTTGTGTGCTTTCTTCACAATTCATCTGGGCCTTCGTTTGAGCTTGTCATTGTTCTACTCTTTGTGGATCTCCAATCCCTCGAGTCATCTGGTATTTCGTTCAATTACCTAGTGTTGGTTGCGGGTGTTTGGTATAGTGGGTCCTTATCAATTTGGTTCTAACCTTGTGCTCTTTCGAGCTTCCCTGAAGACTATTGCCACAAACTTTTGGGTTTCAGTCTCTAAAGGGTTTAAAGCTACATTGGGCCAGAGCTCTTTTTATGTATGTATATCAACGATACATTTTGGCTCTTCTGCTCATAAGCGCAACTCTTGTGACAAGTCTCATCTAGTCCTTTCGGTTCTCACTGGGTTAACTCGTCAACTCTTCAGTCCAATTCACTTTGTCTGGTGGTCACAATTTGCTAGGGTTCAATCTTCTGGCAAGTCCTGGATTGTCATGGACCCCCATCAACGTTTACTCAATTGAAGGGGAGGAGCACATGGGGAGTCCTCCTCTAGGCACCACAAACTCTTTAGATGGGAGTCTATTGAAGAAAAAATGTGATGCAGTTCCCTGTGAAGTCATGAAGGAAATTCAAACCCTAGAAGCTAAAGATTTCGGATACTACATGTATTTTTATAATTCTAAGCTTAGCAATGGTAGCACCAAATGGGTGCTAGACCCTAGAAATCTATGGAAGAAGAGATTATACTTCATGAATTCCATATTCACACATAGGCAGGTGGAGACTCTCCTAAACATGGTGATCTGAGACAAGCAGGATGATAATTATAAGCTCTTTGTGGGAGAGGAGGACTTGAAGAGGATTTTCAAGGATCTCCGTTGTGACATGGACGAGATCGTGGTTAAATTGAGCAAAATAGAATTCACATCATCTCTGACTCTGATACAGATTCTAATGTTCCTCCAGATGGTGAAGCAGTTATAAATACTCACCAATCAATATGATTAGTGCAGACTCCTCTCCAGATCAACAAGTGATTATCCTGGATGAATAGCTCATGGGTTCATAGTAGATGGTTATTACTGTGTTATGGCTATCCTCTTGTTGGCTTGCTGATGACTAGTTGCATAGTTAATGTTCGACGCATTGTTCTGTTATCTTTTTTTGCATGGTGATGGTTACTCAATGGTTATATTTTTGTTCACCACAATGTTTTGTCATCTTTGTTTGTTTTGGTTACATTGGTTTGTTACCACATTAATAATTCTCTCTCTAATGGTGGTTTTTGTTATGTACTTATTTTGATATCAATCTTCTGACTAGGACAGTATTTAGCTAGCACGATTATCTTATGTAATTTATTTTTTTGATATAAATAGAAATCATGATCTAATTTTACAACAACAACAAAAAGAATAGTTACTTAAGATATGGAACTCCATGAGATTTGAACTTTTACATGTCAAATTCAAAAATTTACATGTCACCTTTTCTTTTCTTTTTAAATTTGCTTCATGATTTTTTAACCTTGACCACATACATAAAACTCAACCTTCTCAATAAGATTCAAACTTTGAATAAGATATGGAACTCCATGGTCAACGTGTGCTTAGTTCTAATGGTAGGAATCGTGGTTTTCCATCTCATCTACTGGGATTCAAGTCCTTGGAGACATGGCCCATCATAGTAAGGTTGGAAGGCTAGATGTCCCTTTGGAGTCTGTGATTTTGGATCCAGTTCCGAGGGTCTTTGAATGCTAGGTTAAACTATGATTTCCTGATATATGTGACTTGTTTACTGTTGCAAATATCTGGGGAGGTTGCTAGTTCCCTATCAAAATTTTATGACTAAAAAAGTATATGAAAATCCATGAAAATTGAACCTCAACACGTGAAACTCGCTTTACGAGAACCTACCATGTGAAATTTAAACCTTGATCGAAGATGTAGAATTCCTTGAGATTTAAACCTTAACCAAATATGTCAGCAGTGGTGAGATAATAACCTTAACCAAGGGTGCAAAATTGCATGAAAATGCAACGTCACTTAAAAGTGTTCCTTCCTCTCCATAATTCCAAACTTGTTGAGCTATATATATATATAACTTAATAACAATATGCATTTCCACACTCTACATACACATTCAAAAACCAAATCAAATATTAAAATCTAAGAAAATTTTAATCGTCAACCAAAAAATAATGCAAACGAGTTGTAATCATTATATTCAACTAGCAAAACCACATTAATAAATGTGGTTAATATACATCATAAGCGTCAACTTAACATATGCTATATTATAAACCATAATATCAAACTCAATATTATAAACCCTAATATTAATATATTAATTATGTATTTAGAAAATATTGTATTAATAAATATTAATATATTATTATATATTGATTAATATTAAACCCAGTGGAATAATATTAAACTCTAGTAATATGAACCCTTAGATTAATAGTTGGACACCTAATTCGCTAAGGGTTAAGGTGTGGAAGTGGAATGGACAAAGGTAGTCTGAGAGACCTTGGAATATAGAATCCAAGAGTCACACCGAATGTATTATAAATGTATATATTGGTTAATAGAAAAACATCTCGTGCTCATCTTTCATATTTTGTCTATTCTATGCTTGTGTTTGACATGGTATGAGAGTTGGTGCATTCTTAACTTGCTTAAGTGTTATTTGTGCCATTACATTTGTGGCCATTATAGACCTATGACTTTTCCTTGTTTAGGACTTTTCCTCTACCATTTTTTCAGTTCCTCATATGACATACTGTTAGAAAAAACGCCCTCCATAGAAAGAATAGTAGGCAGTGTTGTCTTGAATTATAACGCTGGCATGTCAACTATATCGCTTGCATGTCAGTTTTTCCCTGTCATATTTTCCTCTCACTCTTACGACCTGTTGGGCATTAAATTGTTTTGTCAGGCCTATGCAGATTATTTTTGCATTGTAATGCTTGACCTTACCTCTATACTTCTGCATTTCCTCTGCTATACAAGAATCCCACGTCATTGCCTTAATTTGTACCATAACATCTCTATCTATGTTTCAGGCCCCAATTTGAGCTCTTCCAACCCCTGCCACTTGCGCTCTCTCTACTCTGCTTGATTCCATCAAAACATTATTTTTTTCACCCATTTTGCCTTCAACAAAATCTTTCCTTCAACGTTGTTCATTGTTTTCTTGTGATTGGGTTCATGAGAAAAGCAAGCAACAAGGAGGATTGTGATCGAACGTCGGCCATGTTTCAAATTAACCACACCTCAATTCCATTTCATTATGGGTTAAGGAGGCATGCGGCTGCACATGCTCCATTGTAGATATTTGTTTCCTCTGGAGTTGCTTGTGCTCCTCAAAGGTGAGTTAGACAATATTGTGTTCAATGCTTTCAAAAGGTAGAACATGGATTTCTGAAGTATGTGTGAGAACCTGTGAGTTAAAATTGTGTGCTTCTTCCTCCATTACACCGTTTAAGCCTCTATACCACTGCACCGACTTCAATACGCTCCACGCATACACAATGTGCAAGAAGCTCCACACATACACAATATGCAGGAAGCTTTCCCTCATGGATTCTCCATTCATGGTTGGGGTTGTCTCGGAGAGGAGAGGACCATGAAGCGGTGTGTGAACTTCTATTGTGATACATATTCTCTACAAAAACATATCCCAAAATTGCGAAGAGATATATTGATCACTCCTCTGTCTTGAGATTGCTTGAATTGTTCGATTATGAGGATCATCCAGAGAGAGAGTATTTGAAAAATATAATGCACCGCATTTATGGGAATTTTATGGTGCACCACCCCTTCATATGGAAAGCAATCAATAATATATTCTATCATTTTTTCATGGAGACAAAAAGGCATAGTGGCATTGGTGAGTTGATGGTGCAAAAGAGAGCTCGTTCAACAACCTAGAAATGTGAGTTATTAAGACACCGACCAACATGCTGAAATAGAGGGACCATACAATGTTGAAATCCTGAAGCTTGTGTAGATTCCATAACCTCCTCTAGCTCCCCCAGAAACAATACCTCCTTTTGACAGTTTGTAGCAGACCAGTACTTCAATAAACCCCTAATAACAGTATCTTCCCATTTGTAGTTTTTTTCAACAAACTGTGTGATACAAGTACAGAGTTGTTGATGATAAAGAGTAACAAACTTAGGCTTGTGTAGAGGAATAAGTGCTCTTATTAGAAACAATTGTGTTCCTCTTTCTGGACATAGTGTTGGCTTGCAATTTTCCTTTTGGCATTTGTTCGGGTTGTTTTGCAGAGGCAGCCACAATGAGTAGTTGTCATTACAAAATATGTAAAAAAGTATGGTGCTTGTGGAAAGGAGAGGAGTGTGAAATTGAAGGTGCCCATATTTCATCTATGCAGTGTTGATCTCTTACACTAAACTAAAGGAACACGCCAGAATGTTTCCAATGGACCAATTTAAAACTGCACAATAATCCAATCGAGTACTCTCACTTCTAATTCTATTTACTCTGTGAGATTCAATATTATAAGAGCCACCTCACAAATTTCAGAATCTTGGGGCATATTTTTAATATCTCAATTTTCAGTATTGTCTCTGTGTATGATTTCTACAAGGGTTCTCCAATAAAAGAGAGAGAATTTGGAACCATTTGTTTACAATCCCTGTGCTAAAATTATAAGGCAGTTTTGTTTTATGAGTTGGGTCCTCCATAACCCAAGTAGCAACTTCTTTCCTTTGGGAATTCCATAGTTGGCAGTTCAAGTAAGATTAAAAGGTGTCTGAAGTCACTTGTAATCTTTTGAAAGTAAGTTGAATGGCATTGTAAACGGGTGCATTATCGGTTGAAGTCGACACCCTTCGTGTCTCTAGCTTGAGTTGTTTGGAAAATGGCCAAATTTTATGAAGTATTAGAGTGCCTGGAAACTTTGATACAATATAATATTGATGACACTATCAGAATCAACAAAATCACTCTTGTTGACATTCAAATATGTCTGCAAAATGCACATGAAAAGATTGACTTTTTGCAGCTTGAGTCTCCACTTCTGCAAGAAGAACTACAAAAGTGGAGTCATCATTCTGAACCTATTTATGTTCACAACATTGATTCAGACTCCCATTAGCAACAAGAATCTAAAGTTGAGGTTGATTCATATTCAGTGCCTTCTCCAAGAGCATATTTTCATGTAGAAGCAAAAATTCAGCCTGCACTTCCCAAGCCAATCATCACCCTTGGGAATATATTGTCCATAACAAGCACAAAATTGGTCTTGGATATGACAAGGATGTTTCCTTTCATATTCCAGATTACTCAAAGCCCATCTAGTCTCAGAGTGTTGTATTTCTTCATGATTTTCCACCTTCAGTTGTCCTAGATTCTGATCCTCTTCCACATCAATAACAACGTAATGTTAAATTACAACATTGTGACCGAGTTGGCGATATGAAATATCATTGTTTTTATCTTCATCCATGTAAGCATTGTCATATAACCACTCATTTTTCAAACATATGCTTCAAAGACACACCTCCTACAAGAACAAAGATTCATGTTGGATGGACCGCTTCTTAGAAATGGGCATAAAAAACCAAGAAGATATTTTAGTCATATGTCAAAACTTGTTCTAGAGTATTGAACAATCTTGTAGTTGATATTCCTCCATCTTCTCACCTTATATCTGACAGGGGGGAAATGATGGTCATATACAAGCTTCAAAGTCACTTCAAGCGAGCATGAACCACAATCTGAATTTGCTGCCAAATTCAGAGTTGTTGCCAGTTTATAGGAGTTCCACGAATTGCATCAGAGTTGGTGGTCATCCTTAAACCGTCGTAGGTTGAGACCTCCCTTTAAGGTTAAGGTTCTCCAATTTTCATGTGGTTTGTAGACTTCCTTTTTCTAGGTTGAAGGTCTCCCTCTTCAAAGCATTAGGAGCACTTCCTCTAGCAGAATACCTTGATTTCTTGCCATATTTGGAAGAGTTCCAGGAACTGCACTAAGCATTCCAATGTTGGTGGTCATCCTTAAACCATCTCCTTATGCCAACATTTCAAAGAGCACATTCAGCCTAGTGCTACCATGCACGTTTTATATTACATCTCTCTTCTTGGACTCATACATACCCCTTCGGATTAAGGGGGGGATGTTGGACACATAATCCACTAAGGGTTAAGGTGTGAAAGTGGAATAGGCAAATTTGTTCCAAGAGACCTTGGAATAATGAATCCAAGAGTCACACTGAATGTATTATAAATTTATATGTTGGTTAATAGAAAAACATCTCATGCTTATCTTTCCTATTTTTCTATTCCATGCTTGTGTTTGACATTAATAAACCCGAGGAATTGATATTCGAAACCCAAGTGAATAATAAACCTAAGGGATTAATACTAAAACCCCAAGAGATAAATATTATAAACCTAAGGTATATAAACCCTAAGATAAATATTATAAACCATAAAATAAACATGGTTGAGCGTGATTCACCATGGTATATTTTCATATTGAGACAATCATTGTCACAATGTGACGTTGAACCATGCTTTACCATAATTGATTTTCAGATCAAGACAATATTCATCACAATGTGACATTGGACCATGGTTGATTTTCATATTGAGAAAATATTTATCACAATGCAATGTTGGACCATGGTTGACCATGAATGATTTTATAAAACATGGTTAACCATGGTCGACCATTATTGACCATGGTTGCCCATGGGGTGAAAGCATGGATTTGGGTTACACTTTTTGGCGAGAGAGTATGTGTTTGGGTGGAAAAAACGATGGCTCGATCAAGGCATTAAGGCGCTCAATCGAGCATTTTTTAAGCGCTCAACCGAGCTCCTCGAGTGCTAAAAAAACAACTCGGTCGAGCATTAAAACTAACTCTTGATCGAGCTCCTATTTAACCTCGAGTTAGGAGCTCAATCGAGCTTTATTGCTCGATCGAGCCCTAAAGCTCCATCCAACCTTAAAGCTAGAAATTTTAAAATTTATGTAAATATCAATAATGATATATGCAAACTTTAAAATTGTATATATATATATATATATATATATATATATTGCTAATTACATTTGAATAGGTAATTAACACTGGTGTAAATTAATTTCTCATTTCATTTCTAACATTTTGGTATATAAATTTGAAAATGGACTCTATCTCATTTGCAATTGAAATTGTAATATTCTTATATTTATAATTTGGTATCTTAAAAAATAATTTTTAGCATGATTTAAATTTTCAATGTTATAATTTAAATAATAAATTTATTATAGATATAATTTAAACAATAAAATAATTAAACATAAGAAAATTTATCAATTTGATTTAATAAATATTATATTTTTTTATATGAATAAGTGTAACTCAAAAATGTGACTTTAACGTGTTGGAAATGTATATTTATTAAAATTAATTGAAGAGTTAATAAACATGATTCCCTCAACCATGATCATTTCTATTAAAATCATATATATATATATATATATATATATATATATAATGTAATAATAACTACTTGTTCACGAAAAGAAATGGGTGCAATAATAATTAACATATTTGTAATATTGTAAGTTATAATTAATATAGTTGTAATGGATGCAATGTTGCAGTTATAAATCTCTGTCAATTTGTAAAATGTGATTGCACTCAATTATGTCCTCCCTCTACGCAAGTGCGAAGTATATATATATATATATATATAGAAATTTTTACTCGTGACTTAGGGTTGCAATACATATTTTTAAAATAATAAAATCTTGAGGAAATCATAAATTTTAAAACATTATTTGACTCATTTGAATTTGAGTAATCTATATTTAAATGGGCATATGCAATCATTTTTGAAATAATAATATTATAAAATTTAGTTTAGTTTAGTTTAGTTTGTTGCTTTTATTTATTTATTTATTATAATTTGATTTATTTTTATTGAAAATTTCTACTTACAAAAATTATAAAAATTATTAAGTATAAAAATATGCTATATATATTTTTTTGTAAGGTTAATGGGACTACATCTTCATCATGTCCAATATATTACCCAGACTGGTGACTTCACATCAAGGAGTGTCTTAACTAGCACCCAACCACCATCTATCCAAGACCCCATGGACAAAAAAAAATATGTTATATTTAAAATATAAAAAAATAAACAAATTATCACTTTTAAGAATTTTAAAATTGAAAACACAAAGTTAAAATCTTTTATGGAAAATTCTCTATATATTATTATAATTATTTTCTTGGTAAAATAAAATAAAATTTGGATTTATAATTAAGGAAAATTAGAGTTTGGAATATATTTCAATATGTATTAAAATTCTTTTTATGGAATAAATAAATTTTATAATTCGCTTATAGACAAGTATTGAGAGGCTTCATTTTTTTTAAAAATAATTATGATAGCCTTAGCCAGCTATAGCCTCAATCAAGCCTCCATTTAACCAGATTAAGGGCTTGATTGAGGGTTTCTTAAGCCCTCGACCGAGCTATTTGAAATTTGAATTTAAAACACACGATCGAGCATTTTTAAGCACTTGATCGAGCGTTCTAAGTGCTCGATCGAGCTGTTGAGGGCCTAAAAGTAGAGTTTTAGCTCCTCTTCTACAATTTTCTTTGTAACACCATTTTGTACCCTAGCTGACTCCAAGAAGAATTTGTCTTTAAGTGGTCGAGTTGATCATGTTGGATTTGGGAAGGAACCTTAGATCTAATGGCATATGAGTTTGACATTTTCAAATTCATATGATATTTCTGATCTAATTTATTTTAAACATAATGCTTGGAATTGTTTTAAACAATTTTAAAGAGGTTGAATAAAAAATCAATATCATAAAATATAAACAACGAAAAAATTTCAAAAAATACCATTATCTTCGTTTACGAGTCCTCTTCAAAAGGGTACCCTTAGTTTTTCAATTTATGTAGATATTTGAAAAAAAACCTTACATGAACACATGTGCCTACAAAATGCAATTGAAATATTACTTCGCCAACTTCTAAAAATAATAAAAATATAATTTTGCATTAAAAAATATTTTTTTAATATGAAAAACACATTTTAGACTCATTTATGCTACATGAACACACACATACCTCTTAATATGTGTGAAATTTTGCAAGGACAAACATTTCATTTAATGTAAAATTGATATATTATACGACATTAAATATTTTTGCAAAAAATATCATTAGGAAAACAATGGAATTCTCCACAATTTGTCGTTTTACTCTGAATCAAAGTTCATAGTGTTTACATGAATTTTGAGAGCTTCAATTTGATAAAAGAGGAAAAACTTGAAATTTCATTGCACATTTGGCTCAAAAGTGTAACCCATCTTCATGCTTTCACGCCATGACTGATATTATAAACCCAAGGGAATAATAAACCCATTGGATTAATACTAAAAACCTAAGGGATTATAAACCCAAGGGAATAATATAAACCCTAAGTGTATAAACCCTAAGATAAATATTATAAACCCTTAAATAAACATGGTTGACAATGGTTGATTTTGATATTGATACAATCTTTGTCACAATGCGATGTTGGACCCTCCTCGACCATAGTTGAGCCAAGGGAATAATATTAAACCCTAGGAATATGAACCTTCTATTAATAAACCTAATGGATTGATATTATAAACCCAAGGGATTAATACTAAAACCCTAAAGGATTATGAACCCAAGGGAATAATATTAAAATCAAGGGATAACTATTATAAACTCAATGTATATAAACCCTAAGATAAATATTATAAACCATAAAATAAACATGGTTGACCATTGTTGATTTTCATATTGAGACAATCTTTGTCACAATGCAACGTTGGACCCTACTTGACCACAGTTGAACCAAGGAAATAATATTAAACCCTAAGAATATAAACCCTTATATTAATAAGCCCAACATATTGATATCATAAACCCAAGGGATTAATACTAAAACCCTAAGGGATTATGAATCCAAGGGAATAATATTATAAAACCCAAGTATATAAACCCTAAGATAAATATTATAAATCCAAGGCATATAAACCCTAAGATAAATATTATAAACCATAAAAAAAAATGGATGCTCATGGTTGACCATGGTTGATTTTTGTATTGAGAGAATCCTTGTCACAATGTGACATTAGACCATGGTTTACTACAATTGATTTTCATGTCGAGACAATCTTCATCACAAAGTGACGTTCGACCATGGTTGATTTTCATATTGAGACAATTTTTGTCGCAATGCAACATTGGACCGTGGTTGACCATGATTGATAATGGTTGATCATGGTTGACCACGACTGGTCATGAAGGTATATAAACCCTAAGATTAATATTATAAACCCTTAAATAAACATGGTTGACCATGGTTTATTTTGATATTGAGAATATCTTTGTCATAATGTGACGTTGGACCTTGCTCGACCACAATTAAACTAAGTGAATAATATTAAACCCTAAGAATATGAACCCTTATATTAATAAACCTAACTAACTTATATTATAAACATAAAGGAATAATATTAAACACATGGGATAAATGTTATAAACACAAGGTATATAAACCATAAGTTAAATATTATAAACCATAAAATAAACATGGTTAACCATGGTTGATTTTCATATTGAAACAACTTTATCACAATGTGACATTGGACCTTGCTTGACTACAGTTGTGTTGGGTGTGTGTTATATTCTTTCCACGACTAGCACCACACGTGAAGCAGGGAGTAAGAGGGGGTGCGGTAGCCTCTCGTTTGTTGTGCCAGGTACATCAGGGGGGTGTAGCCCCCCCCCCCGTTGTGGGGTTTGTAGGGGGGAGGTAGCCCCCCTACACGGGGTTCGAGGCAATGGCCCGGGAAATTTTTTTTGGACCCTATATTAGGTAGGCGAAGCTACCTATGGTTTTGGGCAGGATAGTTTTATCTCCATGGTATTTTGTAGATCTGATCAAGGGAAATACGGGTACGTTCTAAACCAAGGTTAATGGATTGGGGTTTATAAATGCTTCAACATGTATATATATTATTGTAACATTGAAAGGAATATAATGAAAAATCAATCTAGTAGTCTCGGTTTTTGGATCTAGGGAAAAATCTTTGTGTATATGTGTTTCATGTTTATGTTCTCGCCATTGTTTATTTTATGCTTTTAAGAATTTATCTGCAAGTGATTTTTGTATAGGGTTAAAACCTACAAGTTGAACCAAGGGAATAATAGTAAACCCTAGGAATATGAACCCTTGTATTATAAACCCAATGGATTTATACTAAAACCCAAGGGATTAATACTAAAACCCCAAGGGATTATGAAACCAAAGGAATAATATTAAACCTAAGGGATAAATATTATAAACCCAAGGTATATAAACCATAAGATAAATATTATAAACCCAAGGTATATAAACCCTAAGATAAATACAATAAACCATAAAATAAACATGGTTGACTTTCATATTGAGACAATCCTTGTCACAATGTGGCATTGGACCATGGTTGACCATGATTGATTTTCATATCGAAAAAAAAAATCGTCACAAAGTGATGTTGGACCATGGTTGACCATGTTTTATTTTCATATTGAGACAATATTTGTCGCAATGCGACATTGGACCATGGTTGACCATGATTGATATTACAAACCCAAATCCAAGGGATTAAAACTAAAAACCCAAGGGAATAATATAAACCCAATGTATATAAACCCTAATATAAATATTATAAATCCTTAAATAAACATGGTTGACCATGATTGATTTTCATATTGAGACGATATTTCTCACAATGTGACATTGGACCATGCTTGACCACAGTTTAACCCTTAGATTAATAAGGGAATAATATAAACCCAAATTTATTATTTTTAATTATTTGTAAAGTGAAATTCCAAGTCCCAATATTGGAATGTGAAGAGTCACGATATAATTTAATGAGTCATTTTATAAAGAAGTTGAAGAGTCATGATGACAGTCTAAGAGTCACAAAGGGGAACGTGAAGAGCCACCCCCTTTTGTTATAAATATATCCTCATAACTCATGTAAGGGGATTTTGGGAGCCAATATTTTGGCTAGGCTTAGGCTTAGGAAGAGCTTGGGAGTTTTGTGAGAGCCTTGGCTTCTCTATAGCGTAGAGGGAGTATATTTATTTGGAGGAGCATGTGTTGCTAACTTTAATGTTCCACTACTGGGGCTAGTGGTTCATCGATGATGTATGTGTGATTGTAACTTTCACTTTTAATAAAACTCAGAGCCAACACGCTTTCATGCATATGTTGTGAATATAGTAGGACTATTCTTGTCGTATTTGCAATGTATGTTATTTTTCTTACGCTTGTGCTTATGAACTACTTCGTTTTCATATGTATGAATCTTATTGAACGTGTTTTGTTGTATCAATTTTTCATCTTAACTTGTAGACTATTTTTTGCATGTTAGCTCATGATGTCATTATTATCATGTATTCCTTTCAATATGTGTACTATTATAGGATTTTAAGGGGCTCACTTATGTTCCCTTCATGTGTTGGAATTGTTCATGCATCACACTTGACAATCCGTAGGGTCACACACTTTTTTTCACCAAAGACATTGTGCACCACTCTTTGCGTACTTGCAACTAGGGAAAATCATTAACACCCCACTCCTGGGACTCCTACTCAAAATGGTGTGAGGTCTAGTTGGGATTTCATATCTGGGAGATACCCTAAATGTTGGCAAGTCCAACACCGTCAACGGGGAAAAAATCCATCTATACAATACAAATTGATTGGGATCTAAATATAAAGATGCAATATGTACCTTTTGTGAGGGTTTCACCTCTTGTAGATCAAAATATTGCTCCATCTGTAGTATCCATGTTACCGGATCCTTGCCATAAAACTTCCTCATATCTATGTTTGGAATTTGGCAGTACTTAAACCCCACATTAGATTCTCTAAAATCATAATTCATATTCATTTTTTCCTCATTATGATTTTCATGGATTACCTTGTCACCACAGGGAAGCCTTTCTTGCAACAACTTTGTCAACCCTTCCAACTTGACATTCATCGCATCCATGTCTACTTCTTCTTTTTTTGAACTTAGCAGTACTTCTCTATTCATTATCTATAATGCAAGTTACAAAAGATGTGTTCCCGACGACCTCAACCTGCTCGAAGGAAACCGGGTCTATTGGCCACTGGTTTGCATTATACGCCATCAAAAATTTAAATTTTTTGAGGATGTTCAACCTAGTTTTTGATCTTATGTTGCTTAATATCATACTGCAAAAACATAAATAACTGGAAATGTAAAATATAGTCGACATCATTAAAACAAGATTGACAAGAAAATAATAGAAAATTGCTAACAACTAGTCATTTGAAGAATCCACTGGTGTCAGAACCTTCACACTCGAACCTGGAACTTCTTGTTGTTGCATGTTCTGCAACAAATTATCCATTCATCCTAGCTTGGCGTTTTGGTGGAAAAAATGAACCTGCACTGACTTAATTTAAATTTGGAGCACTAGCGAACTTGGTTCATCTTCCCTGTTGTGAGTTTGTCCCTACTGGACTGGCTCCTCTCTCTGTTGGTTGTTTTCAGACATGGCTTTCACCAATAAATTCGTCATGATCTAGTAATTTTGGATGACTTGGCGGAACAAAGTCATCCTGCCTATAGTGTTTCCCGGGTCCACAACTAGTGGATCCCATTCCTCTTCTTGCACCTGTTCCCTTGCAGTGCTTCCTCTCACTTCTGTATCCCACCTAGATATCGCTGCTTTCACCGGGGCTGGCGAGCTTTCACTATACACATGCAGTAAGTTCTGAATTGTCTCCGCCCAGATATCCTTCCTCTTTTCTGAGGAGCCCGGCTCGTGGAGGCTGTTGCCGACCTTTTCCCTCTATTAGATTACTTGCGGCCTTCCCGGACCTTCTTCCCTGTCGCCTCTTCTTTATTCATTTTTATTCCCTCTTCCCTTGCAACCCATAGCGTGACTGTGACCACCCACACCGATAGCCTCTCGAGCGGAGCAGTGGTCACAGCCTCGTGGGTGTTACTTGGGCTTGCAAAACAAGTAAATCCCATGAATAAATTAATAGTGGTCTTATTTCTTGTTTCAATTCTCCAATTACCCCATTCAAATAGCACCTCTGTGATTACATTATGTGCAGGCAGATTGGGTTCCCCTCCATACCTATTCTCTATCCTAATTCCTCCCTTTCCCCCTCAACTTAACTCTCTGCACTAAGCTCGGGACCTTAATTGGCCTTCAAATTGGGCAACATTACTCCCCATTCCCTAAATATAGGCAAGGTTCATAAAACAGATACTTCCCCTTTCATTATGAGTCCCAAAGGTGTTATTAAACCCCCCGCCACCCTCCCAACCTGGCCCAATGACCACCCCTCTCTCCCTTTGCTCCCCAGTCTTACACAGCCAACTCCTAGGCCTACTATGAAATTTCCCTATCCTGCCTTCCCCCAACATTAACGACACAGACACTCTCCCCCCCAAACCATCCCATTCCACCTCACTAAACCTTCTGACCCGAGGCCCCCTTAGGTCCCAGGAGACAACAAGTCGAATCTCAGGAGAAGGCATTGAGTTGCAACCGAGAGGTACCCTCACATCAATAGAGGAGTGCAGAATTCCATGTAGCAAAGGTCCAAGCATAATAAAAACTAAACCTGCCCCACCACCCCCATTCATCAAAACCCAACATGAATTCATTTTCATCTTTATGGTTTCATGCACAGGGAGGGTCTGAGCTACATATCGGTGTCTAAGCATTGTCCTTTCCCTGAGATGTAGTTGAACCCTCGGATGTCGCCTCCTGCATGTGCTCACCTTCGTCTACTTCCCGCTTTGACAAACTCTAGGCTGCATGCTCCGCATGCAAGCCCTTACATAACACCTGTCGATCGCCTCCTCGACAGCGAGTCAGCTGGCACTCTTTTCACTTACCCTAACATTTATTATCATTCTCTTTTGACGACGTCTATTCCCACGGCCTCTTGTCGGTCCATTCATCCACGTGGTGTTCAGCCAGACCATCTGTCCTGTTCACACCTCAATTAGGGGCGCATCCATATCTACTTTCAAAAACTCCATGTTTACTTTTATACCATTCATGTCTTCTTTTAATCCATTCATGTCTTCTTTGGTTTCTCTTTGTGAGAGCGAAATTTATTGCACTTGGTCCCGTAGCTTTGATATATCATGTTGCAATTCTTCCTCTTCATGCGTCGTAGTGGAGCTTTCTGAGGGTTTAATGGGTGTATAATTACTTTGTTTTGGATGATTTTTAGAACCAGATACTGATATCTATGTTTCAATATTCCCTTTGGATCACGTCAAACTAATATTCAAAAAAATGTTATGTAAAATTTAAAAAATACACACATTTTTCTTGCTTTTAGGAGCTTGATATCGAAATTGTTGTATCTATGTAATTTTAGATCTCCAAGGTCTGAAATACTGTCCTGTGGCATTCCTTTGAGTCTTCTTTCCAATGCTACAAGTCAGAACAAATTTGGATTATTCAAGGTAAATTTATGCCCAATCTCCCACAATGACCTGATTATGGACTACTTTAGTAGAGAGAACTTGTATGGAGTTCCACGTGTCATTGTTTTAACCTTTGGCCCTGAAAACAATACACAAAATACTACAATCTGTGAAATTTCAGTCACTTTTTACGAAATTCAAATATGATGCTTGTAGAGGAAGTTATGATGATTTTCCCAATGTCACCTATTTGAGACTGAATTCTGGAGAATGCAAAAACCTTAACTTCTTCAGACCATATATTTGAAAAATAGCGAACCAAGATTTGAAACTTTTACAGGAAGTTCATCATAATTTCTGCTCCACGTGGTAAAAAATTCAGCTTTTGAACCTTTGTAGAAAAAATTTATAACGAAAATGCCAAGATTTCCTGTTTGAAGAAGTGAAACCCTATAATATAAAGCTTTGATACAAAATGTTATGCAACGAGCTCACAAAATAGAAGAAATATAGATCAACGACATAAAAATTATCCTCTTCGAGGGGAAACCTCCTTTATGGTACATAAATTAACAATTAATGGATGATACAAATGATAACACCTCCTTGGTATATATAGGGGTCTAAGGGGTCACAATATAATCAGAGCCTACATATCAATAATAATGTAAGGGGAAAATAATAAAAATAGTGGGCTTCTATGGGGCACAACAATAACAACATGGGGAATACATTGACACAACAATAACAATAGGGGGCTACACTAACAATAGCAATAAGGAGAATATACTAGTATTATAGGGACCTAACATACTTTATTAAAATAAAGAGTAAAAAGGCGGCAAAAGTTGCAAATGAGTTATAAAAAGGGAAAATGGGGAATCTCTCCTTATTCTTGCATTTTCTCTTGCTCTTGAGAAGAGATTCGAGGGTTTTGTAAACTCTCATTCTGGTTGCTAGTTTCGATGTTGAAACTATACACCCTAGCTATTTTTGGAGTGGAATCACTCAAATTTCATCATTGATCTTCATTGTTGATGGAGGAAAACACAACGAAAGTGATGGAGTAAGTTTTCACGGTGTTATCAATTGATTTTATTTTCTAACCATAAGTATTTGATATTATTTATACGAACCAAGTTTCTAATCCACAATTGAGGGCCAATTTTCGCCATACATTAGTGGGTTATGTTGATGAAAGAAGGGGCCAAGTTCTTAGTTTATTTGGGGGTCAAATCTTTGTTTTTTACTGAGGCATAGGGTCGAGCTTCTACCGTGCTTATTGGACAATTTTGTTGGCTTAAGGACTGAGTTTTTAAACTGCTAAAAAAGGGTCGAGCTACACCATTCTTAGGGCTGAATTTTCCATACCTCCAGGGGTCGAGTACTGTCCCTTTTTCACACACCAAACTATTATCATATCAAGACAAAGTTATTGTACGGTGTACCTACCTCTGTTGCTAGTGATATCAGTCATTGAAAGAGGAGGGCTTGCTTGGAGAGTTGCATATATTTCCCTTCATCAAATCAATGCATTCATTGTGGTGCATGGGAATACCTTATAAAGGAGATTTATGCCATAAGTTCTAAAGGTCGAAGGACTGCTCATAAGAATTATTCATGAGTCCACATCCACCAATTGGGGGCTTGACTCACATCACTTAGGTGGTTGATATATTATTGGAGATTATACCAGGTTCTTCTTTAGAATTATGCACTATAATTTCTAATATCAAGTTAATTAAATGGTTGTGTGTTTATAATTTTATCGCTATGGTAAATATATATATCAACGATAACTATGTTTTTGGGTCTAGTACAAAGTATATGCTACTAGTATAAAGTATTTACTTGGAATATTTTGATTATTGTGTATGTTATTTGAAATAAAAATACAAGAAAACACACCTACAACCATACATTTGCAAATTGTTTAACAAAATGACACAGTGACACATTCAAACAAAACTAAAAAATTTGAAAGGAAATCCTAAGGATTCCAAGGGGGGATCTTAAAAATAGTGATAGGGAATATTGGATTTCTTGCAAATACTGTTGATGCAGGGGCATAACACCCCCCCCCCCCCCCAATTTAAATTTGATTCATAAAGCCTCCATAAGGAGTATTATGGCGATCATGGAGAGATGACACAATTTCCTCTCAATTTTGTAGAATGTAGACAAATATTTGAAGCATATAGAAGGAATACATGGAAAGAGGAATCATTTCATCATACTTTACAGGATTTTTTGTTTTTGTTTATATGGGAATCTTGAGAGATGTCAGGGGGCGGTCAATACCATGTAGATTAGGCCAAGTGTGTTAAAGCAACTAATCCAATATAAAGCGAGGTTAAGAGGGTCTCAGACCCTTCTAGGTTGGGACATGTAATCACATTTTTTTTAAATAAGTACCCCTGTGTGTTTGAATTTGCATATGCTTATTTTTATGCCTTAAACCCTGTCTGGATTTATGATTATCATGTTGCATTTCAAGTTTTGGTTGCCAATCGAAAGAGCCTTAATCTGAGAGAGTGATATGGTGAGAATGTCGTCGAAGAGAGTGTTGAGTCAAACCCTGGAGATAGGTCCATGAGGATTGAAGGCATAGTTGAAAGAGGAAGGCAACACAAATATGACATTTTGGCATTCAACTCGAAGCAGAGTGAGACATTTTCAAATATCCCCTAATGTTCTGAATCCAGAACTTAGTGTGGGGCCAATATTGAGGAGACCAAGACCGGGTTGAAACGAAGTTCTGGCCTCGAACATTGTAAGTGTGGGATAAAGGGGCTAGACCTTTGAATGAGTCGAGAAATTGACTTGGAACCCGTACCTCCGGAGTATCCCAGTTGGCTAAGAACTTAACAAGATGGGACCCAACTGACAAATCACAGTGCTTAAGTACCAATACGGTCGTTGCGAGTTCAAAGTGTTTATTGTCGATGATGAGACCACTACCATCAATTATCACAACCTTCGATTGCCAAGGTCGTGTTATGAATCGTTTGATCATGGGGAGTGTGTGATAGCATCTTAATGGAGTTTGGATTAAGCCCTCAATGGGGATAAAGGAAAGAGTGTGGAGGAACTAATATAAGATTTGAATCAGTTGAGGTCCTGAGGATAACGATGACCCTATACATCATGATTTTTGAGGGATTTAAAGGAGTGGAAGCTTTATTTTTGCATAAGAGGCCGAGAAAGAGGGGTTTTGTGGGCCCATAACCCACAGGTTCAAGAGATTGAACCTTGAGGGGTCTGAATTTAATAGACCCCATAATCAATTTTCATAAAATATTTTGGTTTAAAATTCCCTTTTGGTCTTGGAGTAAGACTTAAAACTATTTTTTATTAAATAATAGTTTATTTTCCTTGGACATAAGGATGTAGGTGAACAACCCAAGATCCATATGCAACTTGTAAGAGTGAAATTTTGCCCCTTGATGAACCATCAAAGGTTATTTCAAGTGACAATTGTTTTCTTTTTATACCAATGATGAATCAATCCACATGTGCAAAAAAATAACCAATGATAATTACCTTTGGTGTTGATTGATCACTTAGTTATGATATAATTGTACCAGCTTAAGAAAAGAGAAAAAAATATTCCCAAATAGGTGTATCTCACATTAAATTATCCTTGTTAACACTCATATACATATACAAAAAAAATGAAAAATAAAACACCAAATAAGTAATCAACCATTATATAATAATAATTATATAATTTCAAAGTACTTCTAACAATATCAACCTTGGCCTGTGCTCGCAGCGCTCTACAGCCTAGTTTGCATTTGCGCACAGGGCTCCTGGTTGTTGCGTTAGGGTGGTGTTGGATCGGGGTGCTCACCTTGGCTAGGGTCTGATCCAATGGATGAAACCCAAGCCCCTCCCTTTCCTCCTCCTCCTGAGGTCGAGGCTTTAAGGGAGTTGATCGCTTCCCAACCGAAGAAGAAAAAACAACTTGCCTCCAAGTTCGTCAAGGGATTGGATGAGATCCCCTCGGTGGCTCTTCCGCTTGAGGGACTAATGAAGGTTGCCCTCTCCCTTGCGGATCGTGCATTGTTCGGGCATTTCACGGGCTTATGGCCCTCACCAAAAACTATGGAAGTCTGGATCAATAGAAACTAGAGGCCCCTCATTGCAAATAGTGTCACCTCTTACTTTCCGAGGCGAGGTTTCTTTCTATTTGAATTCACCTCAAAGGAAGACAAGGACTTGATCTTTAGGAACGGACCCTATTTCATGGGCCCTTGAGGACTTTATTTAAGTAGATGGACCCCATATTTTGACCCTTCGGAGGATGTTCCATCTGTTGTTCCATTCTGGGTTAGACTCCCAAACTTGCCAGTCCACTGCTGGAACTGGGAATCAATGCAGCAAATCGGCAACGCCCTTGGGAAGTTCATAGATAGGGCTAACAACAAGGATCAGTATGACTCTGCTAGAATATGCGTGGAGGTTGACCTCAAAGTTGGGTTTCCATAAGCTATTAAGCTCACAGTGGGAAAATGGTCCCATTTGCAGAAGTTAGATTACGAACAACTAATGTTCAAATGCCGCGAATGCCATGAGTATGGCCACTTCATCAAGAACTTCCCCAAAAATGCGGGCCCAGAAAAGAAGAAGGAATAAGGGTGGTAGCAAGCCAAGAAATCCAGAATGAGTCTTAGGCCAGGGCCAAATGGGTAAGGAGCTGGGAAAGTAAAAGGGAGTACAAAAATCCTGAGGAGCATTCCTAAAGCCAAACCCATCCTGGAAGGTCAAGAGAACAGTTTTGCGACCTTGAACTTAGAGACAAAGGAAGTCCAAGAATTTGACCCAAGGGATTTGCAGAAGAATCTTCAAATGCAGGAAGTCCTCGCATCTTCGAGGAGTGGTGAGTATTTTCAACATATATGCCCCGGTCAACCTAGGTGACAAAAATAATTGTTGGGAGTCCATTAGGGACCTAGCAAATGAGATTTTGACGGAAAATGTCATTCTTGCTGGAGACATGAATATTACCTTAAGCCATGGGGAGAAGCACGGGGGCAGCATCGTGAGGGATCAAGCAAGGGAATGGGTGGAAGAGCTCATAGAGGACTGGGATCTGTTGGACATTAAGCCTGTCAAAGGCAAATATACATGGACCAACAGAAGAACGGGACTGGACCACATTGTTGCAAGGTTAGATCGCTTTATCATCCAAATTTCCTTCTTGTTGCTAGGACTAGATGTCAGCTCTGGTATCATTTCTTCGTCGGTCTCCGATATCAAGCCCATAAGGCTTGAGATGAAGTCACATAGGAATCTGGGGCCCATTCCCTTCAGGTTCAACACTCTTTCAGTGCAGCAGATTGACTTCTTGGACAGAGTCGAGGATGTCTGGAGACTCCCTATCATTGGATCCCCCTTATTTGTGTGGGAAGAAAAGTTGAGGAGAGTGAAGAGAGCCCTTAAAAGCTGGGCTAAAGCTCTCCCTTCCCTGGCTGAGGCCATGAGGACTGCCCAGGCCTGCTTGGAGAGCCACCATAAACAAATGGATGATATGGACATCTTGAAGGACAACTTCCATAAAGTTTGCATCAGGAGGAGGAGTTTTGGAGACTTAAATATCGCAGTCTATGGCTTCAAGCTGGGGATAGGAACACCTCCTTCTTCCATAAGAAGACTCAAGCCAGAAGAAGTTTCAATTTGATATAGGAGATAACCTTAGGGGACCAAACCTTCTCTGACTTTACCAACATCAAAAAAAATTTCCATCAACACTTCAAAGATTTGTATACAGAGGATAAAAAGGTGAGACATGGTCCTAATCTATTCGAACTTGTTCCTTTAAAGGTCACTGCCTAGATGAACGATATGTTGATTGCTTCTGTCACCATCAAAGAAATTAATCAGGCTCTTGATGATGGATCTGGACAAGGCACCTGGGCCGAATGGGTTCACTGCTCATTTCATCAAAGCTTGTTGGAACATTGTCAAAAAGGATCTTCACAAAATGATTTAAAAATCTTAGTCCTGCCATAAGCTTGGGAGCAACACAAACTTGGCCTTCTTGGCCCTTATTCCTAAAGCGAAGGGAGCCAGTGCCTTTAACGGATTTCAGCCTATATCCCTTTGCAACATCGGCTATAATCTCATCACTAAAATCATGGAAAACAGGCTAAAATGCCTTCTCCCTGACCTCATTCCTGACAATAAAGGAAGATTTGTCAAAGGTAGGTAGTTAACTACTAATTTCATTCTTGTTCAGGAAGCGATCCACTCGAGAATCCAAAGACGTGAAAAAGGCATGGCTATCAAGCTAGATCTGGCTAGTGCGTTTGACAGAGTAAGGCATGATTTCCTCTTCGGGGTCATGCAAAAATTTGGGTTGGATTTCCATTTCATAAGTTGGGTCAAGGCCTGCAATGCGATACCATGGATTACCACCCTTATAAATGGGTGTGTTGCTAATTTCTTCAAATCCAGTAGGGGAATAAAGCAGGGACGCCTTTTCTCCCCTCTCCTCTTCGTCATTCAAGATTTTTTCCTCAGTTTTATGCTAGAAAAAAGACATGTCGATCAAGATCTTATGGGTCTCATAATCGCCAGAGGAGTCAGAGACATAAACCATGCTCTATTTGCTGATGACTCTCTCCTGCTTGGGGGTGCTTCCTCCAATTTTGCCTCCCTTTTTAAGCTAGACCTTGATCGCTACTGCAACAATTCTGGGAGTGAGCTTAACATAGGAAAATGTCACATTTATGCTTGGAACCTCTCTGGAATCGAGTTAAGCATAATCCCCAGGATCTTTGGCTTCAAAGGTTCCACGAAATGGGTGTCTTTCAAATACCTTAGACTGCCAATATTTCAAGGAAGTCATACTGGGAGGGACTAGACCCCCTTGTTGGACAAATTCAAACACAAAATGCAAGCCTGGGGCACATCGTGGCTCAATTTGGCAGGTAAGGTTATCCTCATCAAATTGGTTTGTAACAGTCTCCCAATCTTCCAGAGCTTCGTCCTGCTGGCTCCAGTGAGCATTCTTTGCAAGATGGAAATCAATTCATTCCTTTTTCTGGAAGGGAGGGAACAACAACGGTCAGAGAATTTCGTTGGTCAGCTGGGACAAGGTTGCCATACCGCTAATGGAAGGAGGCCTTCACATTAAATACCTCAGAGATCTCAATATCGCTTTGGGAGCCAATATTTTATGGCGACAGGTCGTAAGGAATTTGAGATGGGAACAGATCACCCTATGGAAAAAATATAGTCATCGGAATAGACTTCGCAGCCTCGAGCACTATTGAGCTAATCGCCATGGCTCCCCAATCCACTTGTTGTGAAAACACGCTCTCCCACTGTTGCGTGACCACTTGTTTTGGATTCCTGGCAATGGGAAGCGGATCAGCTTGTGGGAGGACATAATCATGAATGGATAAGCGCTCGGGGATGACCTTGATGTATAGGATCTAAAGACGTGGATGATCGCAGAGGGTTGACTTACACAGTGGGACATATCAGAGTGGGACAACAACATTTGGGTAGGGTGGAAGAAGATGGATTTGCTTGCACATTTGGAACAAGCACGGGCTAAATTAATGACCACGCTAGCTAGGAAATCCCCTGTAAACACAAGAAAGAAAGAAAGAAGGGGTTGAGGATCCACGACGGGTTGTGACACCGTGGCATATGGCTATAGGCATCTTAAGGCCATTCCCATTGTCCCCAGCAATCCTGTGATTTGGAAAGGGATCTGGCATGTTAAAAACATCCCTAAGATTGACATGTTCACTTGGCAGTTGGGTCACAACAATATACTTACAGCTGAGAACTTGCGACGTCGTGGCTTCCATGGCCCCTCTCAGTGCCTTCTCTGTCAACAGCGGGAGGAAACATTGATTCACATTTTTCTCAAGTTCCACTATGATCGAGACATTTGGAAAGAATTCATGCTTCTTTGGAACAATAGCTTCATTCTCCCAAACACCATCATGAACCTGCTGTCATTGTGGGAATACTTGTTCCCTGCGTCCTTCCCCAGGAAAGGCTGGGCAAGAGAGTGATGGATGATCATCCCAAATCTCACATGTTGGAAGATATGGCTTGAAAGAAACAATCAGATATTTCAAGAGAAGGCTCTAATCCAGCAACAAAACATGGTGAAAATTAGGAGTCTGTTCAAATAAATAATGCGAGACAAAGAGATTCAGAAGCACGACTGTAGCTCCAATAAATAAGAAAGGGACTGGTGCTTGCAGATGGGTCTGAATATTTCCATTGGGCGCAATGTGGAGAAGATCAGAGAAGGCTAACAAATTAGATTAGAGGATGAGGACTTCGAAAAATGGAGAAGGAGCGCTGATCTCCACTCCTTGTTTTTTGACGGTGCAGCAAAAGGAAATCCAAGGAAGGTGGGAGGTGGGGGAATTATTCGCTTCCCATTAGATAGAATCACCTCCCACTTTGCTTGGGGGTTGGGGCTTACCTCGAATAACCAAGCGGAAGCTCTGGCTCTCCTCCAAGGCTTGAAACAACTGCAAAAACATGGAATTAAGGAGGCAAGAGTCATTGGAGATTCACAGAGCCTTATTGGCTTGATTATGTCAAAATTGGTCCCTAAAGACATCTATTTGCAAAGGTTGTTTGCTCGCATCAATAATCTGATTGAGTCCTTTGAAAATCTTCAGCTCTTCCATGTCCTTCGGATAAATAATCAAGATGCGGACCTTGAAGCCAACATTGTTGTCTCAGTACAAGTGAGATCTCTCCTCTACGAAGAGGGGGAATCGAGGGATACCCTGCCATAGCTGGGTGGGCCTCTCCTCCTTTGTCATTTTTTTCTGTCTTCTACTGCAGCAGCTTGTTTGTATAAGAAGGTTTTCCAGCCTTTGGGAAATTTCCATATTGATTGAAAATAGGGGGCTTACTAAAATAAGAAGCAACGTAGGTGAATTTTTCTTGGTCGGAAACCCCCTAGTCCTCAGGTCTCTAGATGTAATAGCCCCAGGCACATGCAAAAAAAAAAAAAAAAAAAATATATATATATATATATATATATATATATATATATATATATATATAATTTTAAGGTCATCGCCAAGTTAAATATTTTTTTCTTTTCTAAATATGGCTACTTCTATTATATAATACAAAGGACAGAGATACATTCGTTAACCAACCAGAAATGTTGCGTTAGCCAATTTTGGCGGGAAATAGCAAGTTCAAAAAATCAAAAGCGGGGTTACCCCAGGAGGGGAAACCAACCCTAAAAACTAGTCCATGTAGCCAGGAAATTGCTTCCCCTATGGGGAAACTAGCCTTGAACAAAATTATGTAGTGCGGAAATTAAAAAGACAAGAGAACTAGACCATAACAGAAAAAATCGAGACAAGTGGGAACCATGACATCGTGCTTGATGCTTCTTATCATCCTAAAAAGGTTTGGGAGGCGCCTCTTCTGCAAAGGTTCGGAGGTGTCGTCCTCGTGCTTCGAAAATTAGGGGTCCAACGTCAGAGTGGAGGTCGAGCGGGCACCTGTCTCGGAGTATTTATCATCCTCATCAGAGCTGCAACTGCCACCACTGTTCGAGGCGTCCTCGACAGACTTAACCGACAGTGCCACCATTTTGTGAGGTAGATTGAGGGAGGAAGGAGGCATCGTGGATTTGCACAGCCGCTTCCTGGAGTGTGAACCAGATGGGCCGAGTGAAGCTTCAGGAAGGTGCAAGGATATGTGGGCAGAGAGGCATTGAGGATCTATGACCTTTGGCGCGTCCAAATTCAGTGAAAAGTCCACAGTCCGCTCTGCCATTGCGTGAATGGGAGGAAGGGAGGGCAAGCCACGACCTCCACGTCTACGACATCGCATATGGTGGCGTCGTGGCAAGGTGGAGGTCGAATTCTGAGAGTGCGAAGAAAGTGAGGGAGGCGGACCGACAGAGTGACGGAGACTAGCTTGACGCAAATGGGTTGAGGGATGGTGCAGGTCTGTGGGAGGAGTGGAATCGCTGCAAGAAATGACAGAGCCAACACTGAGAATGACAGAAAAACTGAGGGAGAATGTCTGAGGGATGGTTCCATTGTCCATATATGGAAAAGGCAGCCAACTACTAGTACGTACAGGAGTAAAGACGCAGCAAGTGGAGTTAAGTCGCAGCTGGTGGAATAAGGACGCAATGGAAAGAGCAGGGCTGGCACAGTAAATAACACCCACGCCATAGTAAATAACACCCACTTTGGTGCCATGTGCCTCCTCGTGACAAGGACGGCTGTCAGGCGATGGTGAGGCCAGATGGAAAACAGAGAAATCATTAGATGGCACCCGCATCTGGGGATCGCCAAGTTAAATATTAAATCGATATATGAGACCCTTTTGTTTGAAAGAAAAAAAATCCCCTTTGCATAGAAATATGACTATTGAAGTTTATAAAGATACATGTATTCTACCCCTCACATGTGACCTCATAAAAAAACACACACATTCATAACAAGGTCAATAGTAAGACAATGAAAAAAATTACATTGCACAAGTAAGACGACATAATATAATGAACTAGCTAGAAATTTATTTATATAATTCATGCACCTAAAAACATGGAAAAGAAAAACATACCTTAAGGATGAAAAGCATGGAGTACTAAACATAAATGTAATTATCGTATTTTTATTTGGTAAAAATTGGAGAGGAATTTATACTTATGAGACAAACTTTTAATTTCTAGAAAAAAGGTTTAGTAATTCCATTAATGGAAATATGTATGTGCATGTATTAATGTCTATAGGCATGTGTGATAAGTCTCCCCACTTATAAAATCATACTAAGTCTAAAACTCATGGAAGTAAAGCATGTGCATATTATGGATATATTAAGGAAATCATAAATGTGATGATTATATGATTTCTCTAGTCGTAGAATTCCTTTTTGGGTTAAGTGGAGAGATATGGAGCTACTTTAAAGCATGGAAGACAAATATAAAGCCTACAGTAGTAAATTCAATTTAAATTCACATTATTTATTTAATAAAAATAATTTATTAAATTTGATATAGTCCACGCAGAAAGATTTCTAATGGTAATTATATGAAAATTAAGTGTAAAGTAAGTAATGACACTCTCGCTCATTTGGTGGAATTTTGAGTGGACTAGAGTTATTCCGCAAGTGAAAGAAGATAGTATGTCCATTTGTAATCTTCGTTTTTTTATTTGCTAAGAATTAGAGAGGAATTTATACTTATGAGATAAAATTGGAAACAAGATTTATTAATTCCATTAAAGGAAATATGTATGTGCATATATTAATGTTTATAGACTTGTGGGATAAATCTGTCTGCTTAAAAATTCTTAAGTCTAAAACTAGTGGAAGTAAGGCATGCGCAGAGTTAATGACCATGCACAAGCAAGGCATATGCGGAGCTAAAGTATGTATGAAAGTAAAGTAGATGCAGAGGTAAAAGGGTAAGTATAATTTGACTCCTTCCATAATAAGCATGAAGAAGTCAAAATATTTAATGTTTTGTTTTCCTTGATTTGGTCTCACACCTAATATAGTCAGAGAAGTTAAGACATCTTATGGATATGTTAATGAATTGATTAATATCATGGTTATATGATTTCTCTAGTCATAGAATTCATTTTTGGATTAAGTGGAGAGAAGTGAAGCTACTTTGATGCATGCAAGACAAATATAGAGCCTAAAGTAGTAAATTGGGTTTAAATTCACATTAATTATCTAATTGGAAGAATTTATTAAATTTGATATAGCCTACCTAGAAAGATTTCCAATGGTATTTATATGAAAGTTAAGCGTAAAGTGAGTAATGATTAATGACACTCTCCCTCATTTGGTGGAAATCTTTCCTTTTTCCCCTACATTTTTGGTGAGCTAGAGTTATGCGTGAAAGAAGATACTATGTCCAAATGTATTTTTTGTGTTTTTACTTGGTAAGAATTTGAGAGGAATTTATACTTATGAGATCAAATTTTTAATTTTTGGAAATAAGATTTATTAATTCCATTAACAAAAACATGTATTTGTGCATATTAATGTCTATGAGCTTGTGTGATAAGTCTCTCGACTTGAAAACTCTTACTGTAAAACTAGTGGAAGTAAGGCATATGTAGAGCTAAAGTCCGTGCGGAGCTAAAGTCTGTGCAGAAGTAAAGTATGTGCGAAGGTAAAAGGGTAAGTTCCACTACTTCACACAAGGTGGGGCCAAAAGGAAGTATTTAATTTATAATCATGTTGTGAGAGTGGCCCATGTATTTAGATTTGGGTGTAAATGATAAATAATAAAATTGTTGTTATTAAGTTAAGAAAAGGTAATAAATTATTATCTATTTCTTTGGAATTTGACCTGAATTACCTTTTCACTAAAAACCATTGAACATATGATGTCGTAAAATGCTTTTCCATTTTAGGGGTTGTTGCTTAAAATTACGCCTACTTGTGCAAGATTTTGTTATGTTTCTAAAACTGTTTCTCCAACTCCAATTCATTCACAACCCAATCTTGTGTAACATGTCTCCCAATGATGTATATGAGGGTCCACAGGTACAGTATACCATCGATTATAGCCTATAAGAGAATATGAGTTGATAGGCGCACAATCGGTACTCAAATGTTGTCATGCTAGGTGTCAATATTTTATTTTTATTTTTTATTTTTTATTTATTTTTATATTAATTTTAGGGTTTGTTGCTTAAAATAACACTAACTCGTGGAGGATTTTGTTATGTTTCTAAAATTGTTGCTCCAAATCCAATTCATTCATAACCCAATTTTGTGTAACTCGTCTACCAATGATGTATATGAGGTCCCACAGGTACAATATACCAACAATTATAGCCTATAAGAGATAAATGATTTGATAGGCACATAATCAATACTCAAATGTTGTCATGCTATGTATTAATTTTTTTATTTTTTATTTTTTCTTTTTCTTTTTATTAAATGTCACATCCACCCAAAGGTATTTAATACAATAAAGCTTTGAAACCAATCAAAAAATAACTTTTTGATTTTTTAAAATTTCAAAAAAAAATTTAAATTTCAAAAAAAAAAATAAAAATAAAAAAATCAAAAAACATTTGAAAACATTAGAGAAAAGAGCCTTGAGGGTTAGATCAATCAGTTGAGGTCTCGTTGCTAAAACACCTCGCCATTGGTAGGTCACTGGGTCAATTCTCCTTGATGTCCTTGGAATTAGGCTATGATTAGTTTGGTCGACGGGATGTGATCCCTTCGGGTGGATCTGCCTGGATTTCCTTATATTAGCCCTGAAGGTTAGCTCAATTGGTCAAGTTCCTATTGTTAAAGCACCTCACTAATGGGAGGTCACAAGGTCAATTCTATTCGACAATCTTGGGGTTAGGCTCTGCTAATAAGCAGACATGATGTGATCCCTTCGGGTGGATTTGCCTTAATATTTCCTTGACAAAGAAAAAAGAAAGAAAACATTAAACAAACTTTTTGTCCCAATTAAAAGTCTAAAAAATTTCACTGAAATCAATTTCTATAATCCCTGCTATGGAAGGGACTAATACTTAGTCCTAATTAACCATTACTATTACTAGAAAAAATATCTTTGTCATCATAATTAAAATATATTACAATTTCGTCTACTCATCTAAGCTTCAACAAAATGTCGCTTCTGATGCTTTGACAAAGTTACTAATATCTTCAAGGGCTTCCTCCTCCCAATATTCCTTTGGAAGAGAAAATAGTTGTACCCACATTAGGGTAAAAAGGAAGTATCCCTTCTTCAGATTATACTACTCTTGCCAAAATTACATGAAGATGCCTGCATTGTTTAAAAAATACAACCCTCCTTCAAAAACTTTTGATTTGTCTTTCAAGCTAGAGAAAATGAATGTGAAGAATCATTTTTCCCCTAGCTCCAATTCTATTTGACCTCGGACACTCCATTTATTTCAAATCCACCTAGTCAAAGACATTTCAAAGGGCCATAATCCAATGAATTTGCAAATCATAAGATGATGCTGCATATATTGGATATATTCCCCAATCTTGCTAGATTTAACCTCATATTTTGGATCTTGCACCGCTTTTGGTAGGCAACATCCTGGATGTCTAGCATGTCAAGATGCACCTAGTGGATTTTGCTATGAAACTAGAAATCCCACTTTTCCCAACTACTCTATGAGAAGCATTCAAAGATGAGGAGATTCAAGGGGAATACTAGCAGATCTAGAATTTTTATGAATTCCCAAAACAAACTGGCTAAAGGAAGGGGAAGAGCCCCCTCTCGCAAAGTTGAGCATGAATTACTAGGCATAAGAAACCCTAAATTTGCAGATCCAGTTTTCTTTATCATACCTTGAATTCAAAAGAACTTATTAAGGAAGCACCTTCTATTAATAAAGTATCATCTGTGAATTGGGAATGATTGATGATTTTTACCCCTCTCATATATTTGATGCCTAGAAAGAAATCCATTATTCTTTCAAAATATAATTTTATACTTCAAAAATTATCCATGTTGATATACATAATACGAGAAAGGGGACATCCTTATCTTAAACCACAAAAAGCTCTAAAAAAAATCCAATAGATTTTCCATTCACTAGAGGTGATATCCATGGATTTTCTATGCATGCAATAATCTACTTACTACTTAATAAATCTATGATCAAAACCAATTTTTTTAGTGCCTCATATAAAATTTAATGGAGAACCTTATCAAAGACATTTGCGATATTTTGATTAATATCAACACTTTTGTCCTCTACTTTTATTGGAACAAATCGCCTCTTCAACTAGCACAATATTACCCACTATTTTTGTTTAGACCAAAAACGCCCTTGATTCTCAAAAATTAATTCAGAGTTGTTTACTAATTTAAGAAGTTAACAAGGAAAATAAAACGCCTCGATGTTGTGAGATTAAAAGTTAGAAAGTCCCCCCCGATCGGGGTGCCAAGTGGGAAGTGGCTTGGTGCGACGTGGCGAACGTTCGCACGAGGCAAACGGTGGAAGGAGATGATGCATGGTGACAAATGTGGGCGGTTCCATCCATGCTGATTAATGACTACATTTAAGAAACCTGGCAGACAACAAGGAATGTCAGGAGGGTCTAGGGGAATACGCCAGCGCGGGAGGATGTGGGGGGCCTTAAAAACATTCTCTTTGTCGGGTTTTGGATTATAGTAGTGTAGGGAATGCAAAACACTGAGAAGAAGATAGATGATCAGTTGCGAACTCTGGCAACATCAACGTGTTGTCTGTGCGGGTATGTATTTAGTTTTCTCCTAGGCAAATTCACCGTTGAGATGAAGATAAATGCTAGTTTGTATGCTATGGCTCTTCGGTCCTTGCTTGTATACCGGTCTCCCAGTAACGATGGGTTGGATAAGAGGAATGGGATGAGGTATGACACGTCTGATAGGATTTGCATGTCTGATTTCTGGGTCTTAATTGAGTTTTGTAAGCCTATTCTGGTCAATTTTCATGACTCTACTTCAGCTCTGCAATTGGTTGGTTATTTTTGTTTCACCTTCTGGGCATGGAATGGCAGAGGAGGTGGTGGCGCAATGCCATGACCATGGTCAGTTTAATTACTCTGTTCGCTTTGCATGTCAGTATCACATTGAATTATATTCTTCTATAACCCTTACATGTCATATTGAAGACATTGCATGTCTGTTTTGCATCCTTGATTGTTGCACTCTCTGTTATGAAAGCATGTTTCAAATCCCTCCTGATTTTTTTTGTAGTCTGCATGGCCCTATTGCAACTACTGTTGGAAATTTGCATACTTACTTCTGAAAGGGTTTTGATGTTATATGGAAATTATGGGAAATTGAATACATGTCGCATAATGAAAAATTTGAGGTTAGAAGTTTGGTTAAGAGTGGTAATACTACTTCAGGCAGCAAGAGTGTTAGAGGCTCTGTCAATACCATTAGCGACATCAATGAGAGCAGAACCGACAAAATAATTATCGGGTTGGTTGGGGGGGTTATCTCTTCTTTGGTTTATGTTTGTATGGGAGTCACTGCAAAGAGTATTGGGATCCTTTCTGGTCTTGTTTTAAAACTTATGGTCAGGGTTAATATTGGGAAGGGTAAGCCTAATGATATTAGGGAAGCTACGACCTATCTGGTTAGAAGGGGGTCTCGAATTATGAAGCGGGAAATCACTGATGGCTAGTTTGACAGACAACTGTTGGCTCCTAGTAAGTAGAACATCATCCTAAACCACCTTTTTGACCTCAATATTGTTATGTTGTCTTCGTCTGTAGTTATCCCTAGCAATTTTCACCTTCGGGCCATTGCACGTCGGGTCAGTACCCCGGTGTGGAGTTGGGTGAACGCACATTCTCTGGGTGACTAGTTTCAAGTCAAAATGGTTAAAGCTCAGTCGGGTAGAAAGGAAGGTAAAGATAAAGGGAAGGCTAAAGCGGGCACAAACAGAAGAGGAAGGAAGTCTGGGAAAGAAATTATGGAGAGAATCTGTTTCAGGCTTATTTAGAAGGAACACCCAGCCATGTTAAATCTCTGATTTCTGGGTGGGAACTGGATGTCAGAACTAAGGTTGAGGAAGACCTTCCTAAGGAAGACATGGATCCAATTCTGACGGATCCTGGTCATACTAGAGGTAGATTGTCACTTTTTCAGTAGTCTATTCGTATTTACTGGACCCTCAAATGTTTATTGGCTAAAGCGATTGTAACATTGCAAGAGATTGAGGGGATCCGCAAGTTGCCTCAATTCTGGATGAAATACATAGAGCCATTCAAGAGATTCATCTACAACAACATCATCATAATGCCTGCCTAGGACGAATTGATAGGCAACTCCAAAATCTGCACCAAGTTGACATCACCGGGTCAAGTGTCAAGGACCCGACACCTATTGAATTATCTGAAGACTGAACATTTTGAATTCCTGCTTTTTTGTTGTTATGCATACTACGGATAACATTTAATTTTTTTATATGTTTATATATGTTAAGATAGACAATAGACCTCTTAGGATAGAAAGAGATCGCTTAAACTCTTTAAGTTTTGGATGGCCTATAACTCTCTAAAATCGCTAATAGACCTGGTTTCCTACGAGCAAGTTGAGGTTAACAAAAACACATATTAATGTAACCTGCATTTTGTCAATTTGAATAAATAACGAGGTATTATTAAATTTAATATATATATATATATATATATATATATATATATATATATATATATATATATATATATATATATATATATATATATATATATATCTTTTTTTCGAAATTCAACGGAATTAAAAAAGATTTAATCTTAAGTTAAAAAAATAAAATGGAAAATCAATTAATCTTACTATAGGCTAAATTGTTTCACTCTATAATTAAATTAAATAAAAATTTAGCTTTTTAACAGGTCTAAATAAATTGTTTTAATAAAAAAAAAAATTTGAAAGTAGATATTTTCTTAAAAATAATAACTTTAACTTTCTTGAAGTTAAAGCATTTATGAAATCATTAAATATAATAACGGAGAAAAAATTAATTATTTTTGTAGATAAGAATTTTACTCACTTTTATATTGTTGTAGATAAGAATTTTACCCACTTTTATTTAATTTGAGTAAATAATCAATATTACAAAAATAACTAAAAATGGTTCAAAGTTTAGTTTAGTTTTGTGTTTTGTTTTTGTTTTTTTTTTAATATAGAAATATTTCTTTTTGCTCATTTATATTTAATTTGAGTAAATAAACAACAAATTTTGTTTGATTGTCAAGTTGTTTGTGATCCTCTAGGCTTGACTTGTGGTTTGAGGAAGTCACGACTCAAGGGTATCTAAGCTGTCACAGTCATCCGGGGATCGCGCCCGGCTTAGGCCACACCAGCCCTAAGCTGACTGGATTTTTTCGAATTTCTCCTCCCCCTAACATAGGGCACAACCACCCCCGAAAGTTTGGTCCTCGGTCGCCTTGCTGAAGAAGCCCATCCTCAACCGATTGTGCTAGTAAGACTTGACAATATGCAAACAACATTACAAAAATAACTAAAAATTGTTAAAAAATATTATGTGTATTATATATGTAATAATATAGAAACATTTCTATATTTGATTTTATATATTAAATTATGGTTATAAGTTTAAAAAAAAATACATAATTTCAATAAAGGTGACTTTAAAATAGAGATTGGTTTTTTTCAAATACTATTTAAACTAAATTTTCTTTTTACTTTTCGAGTATGATTTAAAATTACATTTAATTGATTAAAAGCTTGTTTTCTTAAGATATAAGAAAATGGGTGAGCGACCTAAGTTTCAAGTAGTGAAAATTTTACCTTCTTACATATCACGTCAACAAAATATTATGATTGATTAGATTAAGTTTTATTTAATACACAAAATAATATTATTACATGTCAAAGTCTCGAGACTATATGATAACCCTAAATATTATATATTTTTTCTTACTTTGAAAATAAAATATAACAAATCATATATCAACATCATACAAATAACCAAAGTGTTATCATTTTCATTTTTGTCCAATAAACTTAATAGTAAGAAGGAAACAAATATTGTCCCTTGCTTTCTATATTTACCATTAAATTAACATCAAAGGTATAATTAGAATGCTATTTTGTAATTTATGTGCAACCAAATTAATAATTAAAAAAAATGTTATTTATATTTAGAGAAGCAATTTTAAGATGTACTCCATGGGAAAGAGGGGTAAATTATAAACGAGATAATATTTGGTCTTATGTCTGGGGTTATGATTAAATACTACTAAAAAGCACACGATCCTAATTGAGTAACCTCAATGATGACTATAGGGAATATTTATTTTCTTGCAAATATTATATTTTTGGTCGTGGAGTAAGGCTTACAACTATTTTTTATTGGCTAAGAGCTTATTTTTCTTGGACATAAGGAATGGGTGAATGACCCAAGTTTCATAGACATCTTGTAAGAGTGAAAGTTTGCCCTCTTATGAATCAACGATAAGTTATTTCAAGGGGCATTGTTTTCCTTGAATAACAATGATCAATCAACCGACATATGTGATAGTAGTGAATGGTAATTATCCGTGTTGTTAATTGAACACTTAATTATGATAGGTTTGTACCACCTTCAAAAAGAAGAAAAAGAGAAAAGAAAAGAACTATTCCAATGTTAACACTCTTATATATATACTTGGCTAGATCCATCTTAATTCTAGATCTACCAAGCATCTAAAGGGATCAAATCTCTTTTCAATCTAAAAAAGATTTGCACCTTAAGATATTTTATCTCTCTCAATGCTTGGTAGATCCAGAATTAAGATATATCTAGGCTGGTATAATTATTAATAATTGATAATAATAAATTTTTATAAATTTTAATAAATTTATTTTATTTTTATGTAATTTCACGTAGTCAAAATGTTTTAATTAATAATTTTATATTTTTTTAATTGTATTTTATTTTTATTGTTATGTAATTTGACAAAGTCAAAATGTTTACATAGCATAACATCACATCACAAAACATAACATAATTTTACAACATCTCTTCCATATTGGGTTGGATAGCATTTTTAGGTGCAATGAAAAAGATCGAAAAATAAAACACCAAACAAATAATCGACAATTTTATAATAATAATAATAAATATAATAATAATCTAATTTTAAGATCATCACCAAATTAAACATCAAATTGATATATGAAACAAAAAAACCCTTTGTAGAGCAACATGACTATTGAAATGTATAAAGATGCACATACTTTATAGCACTATAATTTTATAAAAAAAATCATATTTCTAAATTAAAAAAAAGTAACTTAATCATTCTAATTAATCTATCTATCTATATATCTATATATATATAAGAAAAGTTGGGGTTTGTAACAGAATGGTGGTGAGTGAACATCTCTTCGATATTGGATTGGAGAACATTTTTAGACGCAATGAAAAAGATGAAAAATAAAACACCAAACAAATAATGAACTATTGTATAATAATAATAACAAATATCATAATAATCTAATTTTAAAATCATCATAAAATTAAACATCAAAACAAAAAACTCTTTGTAGAGCAGTATGACTATTGAAATGTATAAAAATGCACATACTTCATAGCACTATAATTTATAAAAAAAAATCATATTTTTAAATTAAAAGAAAATAACTTAATCATCTTAATTAATCTATATTAGGATGATATATATATATATATATATATATATATATATATATATATATATATATAACAGAAAAGTCGGGGTTTATATATATATATATAATATAAGAAAAGTCGGGGTTTGTAACCGAATGGTGGTGAGTGAATTCACGTACCATGTTGCCTGCATTAAATTTTTAGGAGCCTCATCCGTCTTTGGGCGAATCAGAAAGAAACGGATTTGTAATGTCTAGATCTACTAATAGTCAGGCTAATGGTGCATTTGGCTGTTACCCATAAACCATGTGTCGTTTACATTATTTAAAAAAGTGGTTAGAAAGTATGCCCTATTTTTTATTATATATGAAATTGGATTATAACTTATGGAAGTGGAGAATGATCATTAATGAAGATTTTCATTCATGTTTTTAACTTCTTCATTTAAATTTTATAATTTTTCATATGTAATATTTAATTATAATAATAATTTTAGTTTATTAAAATATAATTAATTTTTTTTAAATTTATTGAGATTAAATTTAAATAGCTTCCCAATAATAATACTATGTAAATTCTAGCATTTACAATATCAATATTAAGTTTTTTCATGTTTAAATTAATATTAGTATTAAAAAGGTTTTTTTATTTATATTTACTTTTTTTTTTCAAAGATCATATCAAATAATTGTAAATGTTTAATTAAAGAATTAGTTTTATTTCATGGTGTAAATTGATTTATTTATTTTTATAATTCTCGGATATCTTATTCATGAAATTATTTTAAAGTGGGAGAAATGAATAACCACTAGATAAATTTATAATTTTTTGTAAATATAAAATGAATAGCCACTTCTTTGTATATATACAACTTTTAGTAAATAAGATAATAATCAAAGTATTGAGTTATTTCTCAATTGACAACTTTTAGCAAATAACATAATCCTCACAGTGGTAAATTATTCTTAAATTTGACATGATATCAAAGTTAAACATTTTCTAACAACACAACTTTCGGTGTTTCACTCATGCTATGTTATGCTATGCAAATCTCTTGGTTGTCGATTACCATTCATTGGGGTTATAATAATCCATTGGGTTTATAATATAAATTCCTTGGGTTTATTAATCACATTATGACAAAGATTGTCTTGGTATGAAAATCAATCATGGTCAACTATGGTCCAATGTTGCTTTGTGACAAGGATTGTCTTGATATGAAAATCAACAATGGTCAATGATGGTCAAACATGTTTATTTTAGGGTTTATAATATTTATCCTAGGGATTATATACCTTGGGTTTATAATATTAATCCATTTGGTTTAATATCAATCCCTTGGGCTTATTAATTTAAGGGTTCATATTCCTAGGGTATAATATTATTCTTAGTGTTTATAATATTAATCCTAGGGTTTAATATAAATCCCTCGGGTTTATAATCATGGTCAACCATGTTCAACCATTGTCAACCATGATCAAAGTTTGTTTGATTGTTCAACGTCACATTGTTCAACCATGGTCTAAAATCACATTACAACAAAGATTCTCAATATGAAAATCAACCATGGTTAACCATGGTCCAACATCGCATTATGACAAAGATTCTCTCAATACGAGAATTAATCACGGTCAACCATGGTCCAACGTCACATTGTGACAACGATTATCTCTATATGAAAATCAACCATGGTCGACTGTAATATCAATAATATCGATCCCTAGGGTTTATAATATCAATCCCTTGGGTTTATTAATCTAAGGGTTCATATCACTAGGGTATAATGTTATTAATAAGTTTATATTATTAATCCTTGGGTTTAATATAAATCCCTTGTGTTTATAATCAATTGTGTTTATAATATAAATTCCTTGGGTTTATATTATTAATCATAGGGTTTGTATTCCTAGGTTTATTATTTAGCCTAGGGTTTACAATATTAATCCCCTGCGTTTATTAATTTTGGGTTTATATTCCTAGGGTTTAATATTCAGCCATGGTCAACCATGGTCCAATGTCGCATTGTGGCAAAGATTCTCTCAATATGAAAATCAATCATGGTCAACCATGACATTGTGACAAAGGTTGTCTCAATATGAAAATTAACCATGGTCAACCATGTTTGTATTAGGGTTAATAATATTTATCAAAGGGTTTATATGCCTTTGGTTTACAATATTAATTCTTTGGGTTTTTGGGGTTTTAGTATTAATCCCTTGCATTTATTAGTGCCTTAGTTTTATAATATCATTTTTTTGAGTTTATTAATCGAAGAGTTCATATTACTAGGGTATAATATTATTCAGGAGGTTATAATTAATCCTACAGTTTAATATAAATCTTTTGGGTTTAAACCCAATAAATTAATATTATAAACCCAAGGTATATAAACCCTAGAATAAAGATGGTTGACCAGATTGCCTCAAAATGAAAATCAACCATTCTCAACCATGTTAATTTTAGAATTTATAATATTTATTTTGATTTATATTGAACGTAGAAGATTAATATTATAAACCTATGAATAATATTAAACCCTAGGAATATGAATCTTTAAACTAATATAACCAAGGGATTGATATATATATATATATATATATATATATTTTTTTTTTTATTTTTTTTTTATTTTTATTTTTTTATTTTTTTTTTATTTATTTATTTATTTATTTATTTTATTTATTTATTTTTTATTTATTTTTTTTTTTATTTTTTCTGAATCTGTCTACTTCTATATTAATACAAAAAGATTACAAAGAGGCTGAGGCCTCAGAATAGCTAGCCCAGAGATATGGCATTCTTACATTACATTGCTGATCATTAACATAAAAAGACAACAGCTGTTTACTGTCTGAGAAAACCTAGATGACCAGGACCTTGTCCTCCTTTCTGAACAACTGATTCTGGAAAGCAAAATGATGTCTGGAGTATGGGACTCTCCACGACATGTAAGACCGAAACAAACATTTTCCATAGCAAAAATTACAAACATTCGTTTTGAAGCGCTGGAGCGCTGACCTAAGCATAGTGACATGGATAGCAGTGCTTGGAAAAACAGCAATTCGGCGAAGGAGATTTACAACATAATTCCTGCAAAAACTGTGAAAAAGAAGGAGGATGAACACCTTCTGAGTACCTGTATTCAAAAACTATCCAGCGAAAACCATTAAGCATCATTGGTGGGCGAGGGCGCTTCTTCCACCACTGGGCAGGCATACGGGTTGAAATCATCATCTGCTGGAGGCGGAGGAGCTTTGCCTGAGAAGTCACTGCTAGAAGGAGCGCTAGGCCTTGCTTGCGGAAGCTCGTGCTGAGAGGCCATTGCCCCCTGAACACTCTGCAGACTAACCCCTTGGGGGCAAAACAGAATTTCGTCCTCAGATTCCGGAGCAATTCCAGAGGGGGCCGAGGGCTGAGCCTGAGCAGTCGGGTTGGTTTTGAATTTAATGGAAACAGAGGCGATGAATTCTTGGTGGTTGATGGAACAGGGGTAATTGAAACGGGCGGAATGAAAGTGCGCATTGGAGGTGAGGCGAACATGCGCTGCAGAGGTGGATGGACTACTGCCGCGACCATGACCTCGGCCTCTTTTGGGAGCAACGACTCGACCAGCACCGGAGTCAGAGGAATCCGACGAAGAGGCAGAAGAGGGGAACGCAGGCGGCCTAATGACTTGCCCACAAGATGAGCCGCGCCTGCAAGTCATTCTTGGTCTCAATCGTGGCATAATGAGATTGGCAGGGAGGTCAGGGCGAAAAAACAAGTTTGGAATGGTGAACGAGCGCAAAGACGGCCTGTAACCAACGGAAGAGCAACTGTAATTGCAATACTGACCAGAAGAAACGTGAATACCGGTCGAGAGCTCAAGGCAACAACTCAAACGACACCTTTTCTCGGTACTGGTGCGCAAACAGGGTTCAATATCTACCTGAGAACAGCAAGAACGCAGCGGAGAGACACACAGGATCGAAGGAATGGGCGCCATTGCAATGGAGAGGTCGTGATAACGAGGCGGAGAAGTCTGCATTAATGCAACATTTACTGTGATGTCTGGCGTAATTAACTTGAGCTCGGAGCGCAGAGGGATGGCGGTGGTGGTAGACCACGTGCCCATCCGCCTCCCTGTCAGCAAATTATATACAATCACGTACACCCGCATCCGGGAAAGGGATTGATATTATTAACCCAAAAGATTAATACTAAAAACTCAAGGAAATATAAACTCTAGAGGTTTTAGTATTAATGTCTTGAGTTTGTTATCATCGAGATTAATATTATTCCCTTAAATTTATAATCTCCTAAAATTTTAATATTAACCCTTTAAGTTTATAATATCAATTTCTAAATTTTGCTACTCTAAAAATTCATATTTATATTACATAACTTAAAATTAAATAATAATAAATAACATTTAATATTAAATAATAATTATGATAGAAAAGTAATAATTATTAATTAAGTGTTATATATATTAAGATATTAAAATCGACCAAATATGCTCCTTCCCACGACAGTCTCATACCTGCTACCTAACACTCGGTTTTAGCCCTTGACTCGAGGGCAGGGAAGGGTGTGAATTAGGACAAAACCGAATAGCTATTACATGCACATATTAACTGAACTATTTTGTTTGAAAAATGTGTTTACGAGCCCGTCTACTCATCTAGCTTCAACAAAATGGCGCTTGCAGAGTGTGCCCCTTGATCAAGTTTCATCGTTTCTCGCTGTCATCTGAGAAATGGCAGCTAAACGATCTCTGTGGAGGCAACTGGAGCTGGCCCTGCTACTAACATACGCTGCAACCTTTTATATAATTGTCATATACCACTCGCTACACTTGTCAAGAGGTATCAACGGCTTCTTGGTCCTTTTTTCATCAGGGATTTCTTTCGGTACCATCAAATGGGGCTTGACTACACTGTGTTTTTGTATTTCAGAATATGTAGTTGGGTCCAATGTCGGAAGGCTGAGAGGATTGAGGCAAGGCTGGATTGGGCTTCGCTTCAATGTACATTTTTCTTTCTTATAGGAGCACATTAGCGTTCTTTTCATAATTTTTATCACTCGCTATTCAATTTTGTAGACCCTATAATCTGTTTTCCTAAACGTCATTAATGTTTTGGTAATGTTCCATGTGCCTCTTTCTGTAATTTTAAATCAAAACAGTAATAAATGACATTTTCGCTCTGTACTAGTGCCCCTGCTTGAGTTGGGCCAATCTAGAGTCAAAAGCCATATAATCCTAATAGGTAAGAGATTCAGGCTGCTTCTTGTAAGTAAACACAAGGGTGATATAGTGATAGTTATTCTCAACTTCCCGGTTTTTATGATCTTAATCATGATTTTTTGTGCTTTGCTAAACGGAGCTTGAATTTATTGGCAATTTGAATTAATGGGAAATATGGGAAATATGAAATATTTGCTAAAACTCTATTCTAGGTTTTTAAAATGGGAACCTGTTTTTAATGAATTGTAAATCTGGAAATAAGTTTGACCCATCTTCGCACATTTAAATGAAGAATTGGTTTCATGGGTACCTTGCTTGTGCCGTACAATAACATGTTCAATATAATCATTTGTCACTTCCTGCAAACCTCATTCAGGGGAGGAGTATGTTCATTGGGATTGAACTTCAGTGATTGTCACAACAACTGCTCCAAGTTGCCGCTGAACCAAACTCTGGTCGACAAAACCCTATATGCAGACTAAACTCTCAAAATGAGCATGCATTTTCCCAACTGGTAGAAAGAGCAATCAAGAATGACACATGGCCTATCTGTTTCAAAAAAATGACCAGGGTTTTAACAAAACTTTTTGTATAAAGGAAAGATGAATTCTTTTGTAATATCCCGTTTCTAGGATATCTCAAAAACACACCAAACCCCAACCAGAGATTGACTGGGAGGGCATTTACTGGATATGTCGCCTCTAAAAGAGGACGAGATCCGAAGGCTATCTGGCCCTTTCCAGACTCTGTCTAAGAGTGGAAGATGAACACACCAAGTGGTATAGAACTAGAACACCCAAACAATAATAGTGCAGCAAACTGTAGTATCCCAAAAATGGAATTCTCAGCAGATCATGACTCAAAAACGCATTCCTCATGGAAGTATGTTTCATCCAACACAAAAAGTGTTTAGAAACACTCAGAAACCCACTCCAAATACTGCAGCAACCTTTACTCAGCTTTTAGGGGCAAAAAGGTGGGGAAAAGTGAGGATTTTGGCCCTAAAATGAGTTTGTAAGCAAATCTGCGTACAATGACGTCTCAAGGTTATGAGATATGTTAGAATAGGTCAAGAGGGACTTCCATGTCAAATTTCAGCTCAAACAAAGGCGTTTTGCTAAGTTAAACAGTTCCTCCTTCTCGACTAGTCAATAAAAACCCTGATTTCCCAAGACTTTGAATATGCAGAAATTTTCTGAAGCAAGGGCAGCACATTTTCTGAAGGAATATGATGTATAACACTATAAATAATCAGAGAATGGGTTTAGGAGCGTGGCATAGGCTTTCAGCAAGGGTAAACAGCAGTTTATGATAAAAAAACCCCTCAAAATAGAGGTGCCGCTAGACAAAGATTGATCCGGAAACACTTCAGCGTTTTTTCCAAGAGGCTGAAGCTCATATTTATTATATTACAAATCTGAAACTGATAAATACATGAAAACAAAGATCTATAATGAGACAAAATGCCCAAAGGGCTCTTTATTACTTTCCCCTTGGGGATTTCAGCAATACATGAGAATGCCGGAGCAGATCTGAGTTTTACTGCAGCAGATCTGAAGAATGATTCAGAATTTTTGAAGCAAACTTCAGTATCAGATCATAAATATACTTGGATTGGTTGGCCAATCCAAGGATCACCCTCAATCAGAGATCTAACTCCAAAAATGATGCCAAAACCCCTGGAACGCTGCTCCTTCAGCAATAACGCAGATCTGGGGAAAGAACTGCGCAGTATACCATGAAGAACATATAGGCCTGATGCCAAGATCTGATAATAAGCTCCAATATCTCCCAATCTGATCCTCCAAAGGAAAGAGAGACTCTCCCTCTGAAAAACAAGAGAAGGAGGTGGTGTCGTAAAGTCACCACGACAACACCCTACAACACAGTATTACGCTGCTGCAGCAATAACGCTGTCCTAGAGGATGATGCTAAGAAAATAACCTTGCCCGAGCAGGCACTCGAAGTCCCCCGGGGCTAAGGGTGAGATCTCTGCACGGAGACACTCGGTTGCACTAAACAGTGCAGCAGACGGGCTAAACAGCCAGCGTGCCAAAGAAAGACAAATGTCTCACTCAATAATCAATAATCCAAGAATCCAAGCATGAATCAAATGAAGAGGCTCCTTCATCTTTTATAGTGTTGGTTTCCCTCCAAAACCCAATGTATCCTCTCTCTCTCCTCCACATCCTCATCCTTATCCACATCTTCATCCTTATCTCCACAGAAGCTTGGAGAAACTTCTAGAGTGTACATAGGCCCCTCCTCCACGTGGTGTTGGGTCCCCCCTTGACTCCCACTTAAGTCACAACGTTGTGCTACTAGGTGGATGTCTTATTTCATTTAAGTGAGTTTAGACCCTCTTTACTCACTTTTTATTTACTTACAAACTATAGGTGGAAAAATAAACAAAATATAATATTCCAATTTGTTGTCGCAAATTAGGAATATTACAGTCCCCCCCGGCAAAATGTTGCTTGCCCTCAAGCAACTGCCTGAACAAGTCTCCTCCTAGCGGATGCTCTCCACCGACACTGCAAAATATGCCTGGGTCCCAGATGCGCCACTGAATCTCCCCTGTACTCTGCATCATCCTGATATGAAGGGATCTCTCAATGCCAGGATCCCAAACTGATCTCTCATGGTACCAGCCAACCAACAATCCTCCCGGATCCCATTGCCACCATGGCCAATAATAGCCCAAGTCCCATGGCTCGGACTACTCACTGCCTCTGGCTATGACTGAAAACCATGACCGCTGCTGCTCTGCATCTATGACTGTGTAACCTGGTCCATCAACTGTGTACCAACTCATCACCTCTCTCCAATCAAATGCAAGGGTAGAACTGAAGAATCTCCATTCGAGGCATGGAGTCTGGAATATAATGAGGAACATCTCCCTCATGTGGATCCTCCATCCCCAAGCAATCATCCAAACAAAATGAGCCACCTCCCAACAAGGCAACTCCTGAAAATCTCCTTCCACCTCAAGCTCCGGTAATGAAGGTGGGTTGAAAATATGATCTTGGCAAGCATCATAGCTTACCCCATGTTGTCCTTCTCTCCACTCATGACAAGTGTAGAGTGTATGTTGATCTTGGGCTGCAAAATCATTGCCCTCCAATGGCAAAGTGAAGAACAATCCTCCAAAGAAGGTTCCTCCAACAATGAAGAACAGGCTGGCCCAAAACAATTCATCCATGAAGAATAGGACATGTTCATCATGGATCATCCTAATGAGATGTTTGCTGAAGGTGTTACATGAGGATACATAATGCAAACAATCTCTCACAAGGATACAACGTAGTCTCATCCACTGCAACTTCAGAAAATTACATGGCAAGAAATGTACAAGATTCATCACATCTACTAATGGATAGTAAATGGCTGAATATGACAACAACATAAGACCAAACACTTGCCCATGGCTGTACAATGGATGACTATCAATCTCATGGCCCACCTCAAAAGAGAACACATATGTAGTAGTGGTGGCCATGCCTCCTCCCATGCTCCCATTAGAACATGTAGTGCAGAAATTGTGAGAATTCTTCCCACTCAAAGACACATCCAACTCATGTGTCTCCCTCATAATCAAGCCTCCCATACAAATCTGATCTATATCAGCAAATGGAGACATGATCAACAGCAAAATGAAGGAAACGCTAAAGGTTACATGTGATGAAAAGAGGTACCAACAGCTTCTCCAACAAGTACAGCGCAGTTTTACAAGTTGCTGCTTGATAAGAGTACAAGGCAAAATGTTTATGTTAACCATGCATGTCTTCATATGATACATGATATAGTGTTGCAAATGAACATACATGAGGTGATAAAACATTTTCCCAAAGCCCCAAAAGAGATGGTTGCCTCCATCATGTAGATTGGCCCAATAAAACTCATGGAGCAATATGACAAGCTTGCCCCCTTGTGAAGCAATGCACTGCATAGGAATGGCAAGAGTGTGCAAATCAATGAATGTATAAACAAATCCCTCACCATATGCTGGAAGTAAGATGGTACAAGAGTCCATAAGTGAGTCCTCCATAGTGTGTTGGCATGCTATGAAGAAGAATGAACCATGTGCTGCAAGAAGATAATCCTCCTCATGCTTGGAAATCCAAGTCAAGAAGAATATGCCATAGATGTCTCTATCATCATTACCTCCTCTTTGTTCATCAAGTGCAACAAATGTGAAGTGATCCTGGAACCTGTGGGTTATAGGTCCACTATATCTCTGCCGGGCACACTTCATCCATAAAGTTCTGCTCCAAAGTGACAGCACTGTGAGCTCATGCAAATAAGCTCCTATCAATACAAAGCTCTGTTCTTTGAAATGCTCCTTGTCAAAGAATCCTCTAATAATGCTGCAACAAATGTGGAATACTTCCCAAGATGGAAGTGCTTCCAAGCCATCATCAAAGATCAAGGAGATAATGCCATCTCCTCCTCCTGCAACATCATGCAAAGTGTGAGAGCAAATCTTCCCTTGCTCTCCCAAGCAAAGCAACAAGACATTTTGCTGCCTCCCCATACTTCCATCATACCAATCATGTGATGAAGACACAATGAATGATATGAGTATCATATAAACACCATGCATCCATACTCTATGTTGCTCAATGATGCAAGTATCCCACCATCTTTCCTTCATCCTCTGACTCTTAGGAAGAGTGTTTGCCAAGTGGTGGCCAAACTCTTTCAAGAGTAACCAGCGCAGCCAAGCCTCCTGCTACCCGGTATCATATATTTGCAAGTACAAGTGATGGCCAAACTCCCTCAAGAGTAACCAGCGCAGCCAAGCCTCCTGCTGCTTGGTATCACAGATCTGCAAGTAGCCTCCTAGCTCCTTGCTCATCATCCCCATCCACTCAATCACTTGTGGATGCCTCCTTCTTCTCCTCATCCTGGTACTCCTCCCATGAGGGCTACCATCCTCCCAAATCAAATTACTGATTTTGCACTTCATGGGATTTTGAAAAATAAACTTCTCAAGGATCAATGAGACCCTATCAAGAATCAAATAGGTGGTAGGCAAAAACCTCCCATCATGATGTGTATGGCTCAAGGGATGTCCAACACAAGCATGAGAGATGTTATCCATCCTAAGATGTCCTCCATCTTCTATTTGCTCTTGTGAGAAGGGAAGAAAGTCATTGCACCCCATGGTGTTTCGAAGTGCATCTCCAGTGAGATCTCTCCTTGAGACCTCCCCTCCATCCATGTTGCACAGCGCAGTGCAACCAAGCTGCTCTCGATTTGCATTTGGAACTTCTTGTAGAGCTGCAAGAGTCCCATCTTCAAAAGTGTCGGCTGCCCCAACTGTTTATGCATGTGGCTGCTCCTCGATGAGTGTGACAACGTTTTCACAAGCCTCCTCAAGAGGTGATGTGATCTTTTCTTCTTGATGAGAATTGGAAGCGCATGGTACTTCCTCTTATTTTTCTTCAATCTTCTTGACCTCCTCAACGGTGGATGCATCTTTTCTGGATCTGAAAAGAGATGAGAATAAACTCTCCTTTTTCATCGTTTCGGTCTTCTTGGGCTTAGACTCATAGGGATTAGTGGATCCCTCATGCATGGGAAGAGGTGATCTTCCAGTAGTATGCTGCAACTTTGAACTCTGCATGCTAGAAATCCCACTGTTACCACTATACCTTCCTCCTTCATCCTGCCTGAGCTGACAGTAATCTTTGAAGGGCAAAGCTGCTTTGAAGTCTTCCCCCTTGGACTGCCATTCTCGGAAATAATCTCCAAAGGGTATATGACCATGCTGATTTGAGATCCTCATATTTGCCATAGATAGTTAGCTTCACAGGCTGAGCTAGAACTATGCTCTGATACCACTGTAATATCCCTATTTCAGGAATATTTCTAAGCTGCTCAATAGAAATGCTGTATAGAGAAATATGGCCCAAAAGCTTTGATACCACTGTAATATCCCTTTTTCATGAATATTGCCAAGCTACTCAATAGGAATGCTGTATAGGGAAATATGGCCCAAAAGCTCTGATACCACTGTAATATCCCTATTTCAGGAATATTGCCAAGCTGCTCAATAGGAATTCTGTATAGGGAAATATGGCTCAAAGCTCTGATACCATTGTAATATCTCGTTTCTAGGATATCTCAAAAACACACCAAACCCCAACCAGAGATTGACTGGGAGGGCATTTACCGGATATGTCGCCTCTAAAAGAGGACGAGATCTGGAGGCTATCTGGCCCTTTCCAGACTCTGTCTAAGAGTGGAAGATGAACACACCAAGTGGTATAGAACTAGAACACCCAAACAATAATAGTGCAGCAAACTGTAGTATCCCAAAAATGGAATTCTCAGCAGATCATGACTCAAAAACGCATTCCTCATGGAAGTATGCTTCATCCAACACAAAAAGTGTTTAGAAACATTCAGAAACCCACTCCAAATACTGCAGTAACCTTTACTCAGCTTTTAGGGGAAAAAAGGTGGGGAAAAGTGAGGATTTTGGCCCTAAAATGAGTGTGTAAGCAAATCTGCGTACAATGACGTCTCAAGGTTATGAGATATGTTAGAATAGGTCAAGAGGGACTTCCATGTCAAATTTCAGCTCAAACAAAGGCGTTTTGCTAAGTTAAACAGTTCCTCCTTCCCGACTAGTCAATAAAAACCCTGATTTCCCAAGACTTTGAATATGCAGAAATTTTCTGAAGCAAGGGCAGCGCATTTTCTGAAGGAATATGATGTATAACACTATAAATAATCAGAGAATGGGTTTAGGAGCGTGGCATAGGCTTTCAGCAAGGGTAAACAACAGTTTATGATAAAAAACCCCTCAAAATAGAGGTGCCGCAAGACAAAGATTGATCTCGAAACACTTCGGCGTTTTCTCCAGGAGGCTGAAGCTCATATTTATTATATTACAGATCTGAAACTGATAAATACATGAAAACAGAGATCTATAATGAGACAAAATGCCCAAAGGGCTCTTTATTACTTTCTCCTTGGGGATTTCAGCAATACATGAGAATGCCGAAGCAGATCTGAGTTTTACTGCAGCAGATCTGAAGAATGATTCAGAATTTCTGAAGAAAACTTCAGTATCAGATTAGAAATATACTTGGATTGGTTGGCCAATTCAAGGATCACCCTCAATCAGAGATCTAACTCCAAAAATGATGCCAAAACCCCTGGAACGCTGCTCCTTCAGCAATAACGCAGATCTGGGGAAAGAACTGTGCAGTATACCATGAAGAACATATAGGCCTGATGCCAAAATCTGATAATAAGCCCCAATATCTCCCAATCTGATCCTCCAAAGGAAAGAGAGACTCTCCCTCTGAAAAACAAGAGAAGGAGGTGGTGTCGTAAAGTCACCACGACAACACCCTACAACACAGTATTACGCTGCTGCAGTAATAACGCTGTCCTGGAGGATGATGCTAAGAAAATAACCTTGCCCGAGCAGGCACTCGAAGTCCCCCGGGGCTAAGGGTGAGATCTCCGCACGGAGACACTCGGTTGCACTAAACAGTGCAGCAGACGGGCTAAACAGCCAGCGTGCCAAAGAAGACAATATGTCTCACTCAACAATCCATAATCCAAGCATCCAAGCATGAATCAAATGAGGAGGCTCCTCCATCTTTTATAGTGTCGATTTCCCTCCAAAACCCAATGTAGCCTCTCTCTCTTCTCCACATCCTCATCCTTATCCACATTCTCATCCTTATCTGCGCAGAAGCTTGGAGAAACTTCTAGAGTGTACATAGGCCCCCTCCTCCACGTGGTGTTGGGTCCCCCCTTGACTCCCACTTAAGTCACAACGTTGTGCTACTAGGTGGATGTCTTATTTCACTTAAGTGAGTTTAGACCCTCTTTACTCACTTTTTATTTATTTACAAACTATAGGCGACAAACTAAACAAAATATAATATTCCAATTTGCTGTCGCAAATATGGAATATTACATCTTTCAAGATCATAGGAGAAAGCCTAGTTAGAGACGTTGTAATGTATGATGAAGAATGCAAACCAATACAAGAAAATACTATTAAGTTCTACTCTAGATGAGGAGATATTAGATGAATGAATAAAAGCTTCTGTACAGGGAAAAATAGTTTTTCTCAAAAAGCAAAAACAGAGCTAATTGATACTTTTACACCATGAATCTTTTTTTTTAAGAAACAACTGCATTCACAAATCTCTTAGTTAGATGAGATGGATGAGGAAGAAATCATTGCATATGTATGTGAACTATATGAGAAAGACGTTAAGGGAAAAGATTCAAACATGTATTTCTTAGGGAAAAAGATAGAGGTTATTTCAAAATAAGATATATAGATGGGAGTTAAGCATATTTTGAATGGAAAGGCAGATTATCGTCATGGTTTAATATTTGAAATGGTCAAATGGGAAGGTCCACCTTTTCATGCATTTCTCAAGGATATATCCAATCAAGGCATATGTCACAGGTTTCATGTAGACTGGAAAATTAACAAAGTGATACCTATTCATAAAGGTGGTGATATAACCATCACTGTTAGTAGCTTCTTTGCCAAGCCATTTGGCACCATTTTAGAGAGGAAATAAGTAAATGGGCAGAAGAAAACAATTTTAGGGCTCCTTCTCAAATTGGTTTTGGCCTAAACATTCAGCTATTGACCTCGTGGTAGCTTTTGAGTTGTTGTTGAGAAAGTGTGAGGGAAAGGTGATAGTATCTATTTTTGCTTTGTTGGTTTTGCTAAAGCGTCAAACAGAGTACATTGAATAAAACTTTGGGAAAGAATGGAGAAAGTAGGAATTCCACTTGAGTGGAGATAATCTACTTTTAAGTTTTAACTTATATGAAAGATGTTATTGCAGAATTGGGTGTATCGATAAATGAAAAAAATTGGACGCAGGAACATCAAAATCAACATTAAGATCAGGGTGAAAGAAGGATGTCCCCTCTCGCCAACATTATTTGGCATATTTATTGACTAGTTAGAAGATTGGATTAAGAAGAATGGGGAAGGAGAAGTACACATTGCAGATTGTGCTTTGCTTTTGTTGATTTATGTATATGAAATTGTGTCATTGGTAAGGCATAAGGACAGGCTGTATAGACATCTTGATGTGCTAAAAAAATCTTGCAATTACTTTGAAATGAAAACATTTAATGGCAACAAATTGGGAGTGTTTCCTTCTTACAAGTATTTGGGCTGTGGGCCTTGAATTTGATTGTAGTTATAATTGTAACTCTTGCGTGGAGAAATATGTAATAGCGGGCACGAAGGCCCTCTATTCTATGTAGAGTAAACACCGAAAAATTCAGCAATGGAGTTGGAAATTGATGAAGCTACTCTCTAGAACCTTGCTACAAATAATAATTTTGTATGGTTGTCCTATTTTGGTTTTAAGCCCCTCTCCAAAGGCACTTGGAAGAAAGTTGAAAGAGTTTAGAAATGGTTCTTATTAGAGGAACCGGGAGTTAAAATTGAAAATACAAAACCCTTACTTTGCGATGTTAGTAAAAGCATGTATGTTGCCTCTAGAGGGAGAATCATCATGCCAATTTATTACATATATCATCAAATTAAAGCATGTTGATAGGAATAGCTCATTGATGCAAGAAAAGATGGCATCTCAAGAGAAGGGTTTGTAGTGCACCATGATGGGTTGAAATGGATTAAAAAAATGGGGAATTGAAGAAAATTATTTGTCAGATGAACCATTGGCCATTTGAGATTTGGTACAGAAGGGGGAAATATAGAAAATGTGGCAAGAACTTTGTGAGAAAATGAGGTTCTATCCTCATGAGATCAACCCAACTCAATGATTACTTATATAGAACAGTAGTACCTCCAAGAGAAAATCACTATGCATAGAAAACATTTACTTTGTCAATTTAGGGAGATGGAAAAATATAAACACAGAAGAATGTTTATGCTTACTTTGCAAACAAGGAGAAAATGAGGATGAGATGCACGTGATGATACCTTGCCTTATGTATGAACAAGTAAGATAGAGGTACTTAATTATATCGGAATATTGGACAGTTATATTAAAGATGTTTTAGAACACCACTAAAAATGAGTATATTGCAAGTTGTGACGTCCTTGAGGTGAAGGACATCAAAATTGCAAATGTAAATTTTTGTAATCTTTAGCCCCGTAGATCCTACAACGTTGTTGTGGACATAATTTAAAATATTCTATTTTATTTTAGATATGATACGAACTACTTATCTATTCTTGATATAATATAAACTAAATTAGGTACTTCGAAAGCTCTCTTTGAAATCATAAAAAATGACGTTCCTAAAATTGCCTTCTAGTTGTGGGGCAAGGAATCAACAACAAACATAATAGCCAATGCAACATAGTAGAAGTTGAAGGGGTACAAGGAAGAAGAGTAGAATAATCAATGTACATTTATGAGACAAAGCAAGATTCTAGGATGAGTGTGTAAACATCAATGTTGTTCTTGTTCGCATTCATCTCCTTTGAGAACCTTATAAGATCCAGTGCAAGCTTGATAAAGCATGACTTAATAGTACTGAAGTAGTGTTGGACATGGTATATTGTGACATTTGTGGATTTATGAAGACACCCACAATATTTTTCTAGGGCAAAAAAACTTATTTTTGTTTGAGATAAACAAAAATGCCATACTTAAGTGCTCTATTCACGGTCCAAATAATATCATCCTAAGGCAGATCTCTTCAAAATATTTTACAATAGATACATCAAGATCCATTACTTTCATAATATCACATAGACTATCTATCAACGTTTTGCAAGCTTTATATTGCAATAGAAAAGATTTACATCAGTTTCGAAAAATTACTCTCTCTCACCTGCCATCTTGGAAACTAGACCAGAGGTAGTAAAGTAGAGAGTACTTGCAAACTTAGAATGGAGTCCATGAAAAACAAAGACCAAAACCATTTGCTGCCCCACTAAGGTGGAGACCAACAACAAGAGACAAAAATTGATCATTGAGTTGTTCAAAGGCCTTTTCTTCCTTTTTTCTTGCAAATGTCAATCCCAAATGTTGCACGAAGTGGGGACCTTGTTTGGAAGCGAAGCGTCAGAAGCATCTCTCTCTCTCTCTTTATATATATATATTCATTTATATTAAAGAAAAAACATCCAAAATACCAAATTAGTTGTAGAAAATATGAAAACATACAAATTTGTACATAAATCAAGATGGATATGGCATCCATTATACATCAATGATTAATTATTCCAGCATCAACCATCTAGATGAGTCAAATGAGTTTAATGACTTTTGTAGAGAAGCTGGCATTAAGAGGAAGACCACAACTGCGTACACTCTTGAGCAAAATAGTGTTGCTGAAAGAAAGAATAGGACCATCGTGGAAGCTGCCCGCGCCATGCTATGTGACCAAGGTCATCCGAAGTTTCTATGGGGAGAAGCTGCGAACACTGCTGTGTATGTTCAAAATAGATGCCCGCATTCCGCTCTGGACTCCAAAACTCTCGAAGAAGTCTTCTCTAGTAAGAAACCTGATGTTTCTCATTTTAGAGTTTTTGGTTGTCCTGTTTACTTTCATGTGCCGAAAGAACAGAGAAGCAAGCTGGATGCTTCTGGAAAGAAGGGAATGTTTGTGGGCTACAATGAAACTTCGAAGGCATATAGAATCTATGTGCCTATTCAAAGAGAAGTGGAGATATGCCACGATGTCACCTTCGATGAAGATGCTGCCCTCAAGAAAGTGAGAAATCTTCCTAACTCTAAGGAAGACAAAGAAGATGAAGAAGCAGGGAAGTAGGAAGAGTCGAAGGATGACTTGATGCCCGAGGTTGAAGGACCTATGGATCCTATTGATCCACCTCCTTCAAATAAGAGAAGAGCCTCATGGCTCAGGGATACTCTCGCAGATGCCGAGAGACATATTGCCCCAATGGGGACATTCCGTGAAAGCAATAATCTAGAGAGATACCAAGGGTATCTAGCAGCCACGAGTACGATAGTACAATCTGAGCTTAGATCCTTTGAAGAAGCCGTAAAGCATCAAGTTTGGAAGGATGCTATGCACAAAAAATGAGTCCATTATGAAAAATGATGTCTGGGAAGTGGTCCCAAGATCGGGGGACAAGTCTGTTGTAAACTCGAAATGGCTCTATAAGATCAATCATGGATCTGATGGAAGTGCTGAAAAGTACAAGGCAAAATTTGTTGCCCGAGGCTTCTCTCAAGAAGGCATAGATTATGATGATATATTTGCACCTGTGGCGCGGTATACCACCATCCGATCTATCACTGCCCTTGTTGCTATGCAAGGATGGAGTCTACATCAGATGGATGTGAAGACTGCTTTTTCTGCATGGTTCTATAAAGGAAGAGGTGTATGTGGAGCAACCTTTGGGGTTCAAAGTCTGAGATAGAGACACCTATATATGCAGGTTGAAGAAAGCCCTCTATGGGTTGAAGCAAGCCCCTAGGGCTTGGTATGAGAGGATAGATAACTACTTGATGAAGCTGGGCTTCACTTGAAGTAATGTTGATTCGAACCTTTATTTTAAGGTTGATAGAGAAAGGCCTCTCATTCTGGTTCTCTATGTGGACGATCTCTTCCTAACAGGTGTTGACCCTCTCATTCGTCAGTGTAAGAGGGAGCTAGCTTTCGAGTTTGAGATGAAAGACCTAGGACTAATGCACTACTTCCTAGGCTTGGAGGTCTGGCAAAGGCCAGGTGATATTTTCCTTTCTCAAGGAAAATATGTCGTGAAACTGCTAGAGAGATTTGGTATGGTGGACTGTAAGTCTGTGTTGACACCGATGGAACTCAACTTTAAGAAGTTGTGTGGAAACGCTGTTGGGCTCGTGCTAGCAAATCCTACCAAGTATCGACAACTCGTGGGGGCCTTAATGTTCCTAATGTACTCCTGTCCAGACGTATGTTTTGCAGTGAACAATTTGAGTCAACATATGGTTGATCCTCATCACATTCACTGGATTGGTGCCAATAATCTATTGAGATATCTTCAGGGCACAATCAACCATGGGTTGAGATACACTGCCTGGAGTTTGAGACCCATGGATATACTAATGCCGATTGGGCTGGTAGTGTGGTGGATCGCAAGAGCACATCTAGATGCTGCTTCACCTTGGGTTCTACTTGGATATCTTGGATGAGCAGCAAGCAGAAGTTGGTGGCTTTGAGCACCACTGAGGCCGAATACATTGCAATGAGTATGGCCTGTTGTGATGTTGTTTGGTTGCGAAAGCTCTTTAGTGAGCTATTTGGGCATGTGCTAGATACCACTGTTATTCTTTGTGATAACCAGAGTGGGATTCATCTTTCTAAGAATCCCGTGTTCCACGATCGATCCAAGCATATTGATATTAGGTACCACTTTATCCGGGATATGGTACAGCGAGGCGCCGTAAGGTTCGATCATATAGGAACTGGTGAGCAGGTCGCAGATATTCTCACGAAGACCCTAGGAAAGGTCAAGTTCCTAACCTTTCGTGAGAAGCTTGGAATCGTGGAAGGATCCTATTCTGAGGGTCCTGATTGAGTTGGACTATGAGCTCTGGGAGCTCCAGGGGGCTTGGGGATAGCTTCTTGGAGCTATAAGCACAAATGGGGCTAGGCTTGCCGAACCTTGTTGTGCTTCTGCCCAACCGTTATGATATTGAGTTGGTTCACCACTCTTTGATCTATGCCCCGCACGCATCCTACCCATGGAGTTTCAGACTCATGGGAAGTACCTCTCATTTGGCCAATGAGGTGGGAAATGTGGATGGAGACCAATAGCAAGACCGATGGACGCATTGGAGATTGCCGTACTCTCTATGTCTAGGATATCACGTGTCCAACACCTTGATTTGGGATCAAGTATGATGAGGTTCTTACCTCTAAACTGACTTCGGGTTAGTATGCGACTCTTTTCCAAGAGAGGTTTTAACCTCTAAGTTGACTTCGGGTCAGCTGAGTGTGATGTCTTTGTGACTCACCTTTTTGTTCTATCTGAGAACGAGAGCCAACAAAGCAAGTTACAGCAGGATGACGCACGATGTTTGGTAAAAGTAAACAATGGTACTGATGGATGGCACTTGTGGACAGATGGAGTTCTCCCTAGTTGAGAGGGAGTGTTAATTTTGGGCAACTAGGTCCAAACTCCATGTTGCACTAATCATATGCCGATGATCATAATTTTGTTGGATTCCTCTTTTGGAGAGGTGCAAGATTGATCTAAAGATCATCTTGTTTGGATGAGCAGAACATATATTTTGAATTTATTTTCCACACATGTGCAAGGCCGGCTAGATTTGTAATGTAGGCTCACATGCCTAATAGATGTGTCATACACCCTCACTGATGGATATAAATTGGAGAGACTTGGAGGTCATTTTCATCATCAACTCATCACACATTTTTTCATTGTGATCTGATTGGTTCGATAGTGTTTGGAGGCCTTTTTCCCCTCACACATGTGGAGCTGAAGTCTGTAATTTGCAGATCTGTTTAGGGCTCATTTGCTGCAGCGTTGACCAGCGTTGACCGTGGCCAACCCTTGGTCGTTTGACCTCAAATCTCTGCCAAAATTCCGATTTTAGGAGGTCGTACCACTGGGCACTAAAATCGAGGAAATCCGAGCTGTTTGACTGAAGCCCTAATCTGGAGCATTGACTTTCTGTTGCTGTCCTGCATTGACTTTTCTGCATTGACTTTGGGTTGACCAGCGTTGACTTGTGATGAGTTGTCTTTGAGGGTTGTGGCCCGTGGGTGTGACACATGGAAGGTTGGCTGATCTAGAAAGGCTTTGCTGGCTGAAGCATCCTGTTGACTGACGTAACGCAACAATATCTCATATCTTTGCTGGACTAAAGGAATTGTAAATCTGATCTATATTTGGCTTGTCTTCTATTGATCTATTATTGAGTTCTATCAGCATTTTACTTTCATGTTTATGTGATTGCTATTTTGTTTCGGGCCTAAGAAAGATTGAAGTAAAATTGCATCAAGCATAGAACACCATGGTTATCTAAATTTAACACAAAGGTAACATGTACATGATGAACTCTTCCGTAGATGAAGGTCAAAAATCACATAAATACTTCAAGTCATCTTCAATGCAAATCACCACTATTCAAAACTTATATTTCAAAATGTGCCAGGTAACTCGATGATGCCCAGATTTGTGTCCTCAGTGGTAGTGCTTGTATTCCACAATTGAGAAATGGTAGTTAATACTGTGTAAAAGTATAACAGCAATGGAGATATAAAGCCATTGAAAGACACCATTCAGGAGACACTACCACAGGTTTATGCTGTGTCCAGGGATTAGGTGTGAATTGTTGTTGAATCTACCATTCAGTCAGTTTATGACAAAAAAACATTAATTTCGTGCTAGTGCTGGCATGAAGCCTTGAGGACAGGCCTGTAACAAGTGTAACTTTCCACTTTAATACCACAGTGTTCCATAAATTATTGCATCATTTCACTTAAGGATAAACCTAAGGTATGTTATGTGTCAAAAACTGCCCAAAATTGCAATCAAGACATGTACAGAATAGTTAACCTCTACAAACAGTTATATACCTTCATTACCAGTGCTAGAAAACTGAAAAAAGAATGCTATGTAAGAATGAAGATCAGCTTTGAAGCAATAGATACAATAAGAGCTGGTGCAATACCAATGGAAAAAGTGTGAATTGTTGTTGAATCTACCATTCAGTTTATGACAAAAAAACATTAATTTCGTGCTAGTGCTGGCATGAAGCCTTGAGGACAGGCCTGTAACAAGTGTAACTTTCCACTTTAATACCACAGTGTTCCATAAATTATTGCATCATTTCACTTAAGGATAAACCTAAGGTATGTTATGTGTCAAAAACTGCCCAAAATTGCAATCAAGACATGTACAGAATAGTTAACCTCTACAAACAGTTATATACCTTCATTACCAGTGCTAGAAAACTGAAAAAAGAATGCTATGTAAGAATGAAGATCAGCTTTGAAGCAATAGATACAATAAGAGCTGGTGCAATACCAATGGAAAAAGTGCCAACCGTTAAACATAGAGAGATCTTGATGTCACGTTTGTGTTATTTTAAGGTCGTTGAAGCTTATATGTGCACCGGTTATCCTTTAAAGATACCCATTACCTCAGTGAGATCAAAATATTGCAGAAAAGTGAAGTATGAGGTCTGAGATTTGACCACAAGTTACCAGTACTCAGTGAGAGATGGAGTACCTATACCATAAATAAGTCCAAATTTGAAATGGTTAGATATCAACCCCGATTTACAAGACATTAAGTTTAAAAGATGCCCAAAGTGCAAATAATTTCACATCACAACCAAGATGTTATCTTTCTTATTGCATCAATTTATTTCCAGAGCTTCTTCTGACACTAGATCTATCAAATGTTGCCAGTGAAACAAGGGAGCCAGACAAATTAAACCATTCATGTGCACAATTAATCTATTATCATGAGTGCCAAACTGTGTGAGTTAAAATGATATATCGGGCCCAAAGATGTACCAACATAAGCAAATCTGATATTAAAAGTTGAAAACCCAGGATGTCAAACAGTTTAGATACCGCAGGTCGTTTCACTTCATGGATAAGGCATTACGATAAGCATAGACCCTTGTGAAGCAAATTAAATGGATAGAAGACTCATATCTATCATGTGTTTCCAAGCATCAAATTGATCAAATGAAATAATAACTTATAAGTTTTGAAATATCTCATATTTTGTTTTCGAACTGTTGAAAATATAGCAAGTGAAGCTCTTCTGGTTTGTGCCTTAGCCAGTGAAGACCTCGATTTATCTTTCTCTTAGTATGAGTGCAAGCTCATGAGTTAGACTTCAGTTAGGATGAGTTTATTTCCAGTTTACTGGAATAATCATCAAGATGACATACACAGAGTTGGAACTTCAGTTAAGTGGAGTTTTCATTAGTTTGACTACAAAACGAGGTGGCAATTACAAGTTCAGTTAGAGCGAGTTAGTCTTCAGTCTTGATTGAAGGAAGAACGAGTTACGACTCCAAGTGTTGATTGGAGAGAGAAAGAGTATCACTCTCAATTAACTCGCTATCGTAACTCGACTTCTAAAATTGAATTGGGCGTTCCTTGCATGCTCAAATTGGGCCTATAAAGAGGAGGACAGACACACATAATTTACACTAGTTTGTTAGATCATCTTTGATTTTAGAGAGACAAAATTGAGCACCAATTGTGCACAAGGATTTAGGAGATTGTGCCCTACAAAATAGGAGTAGATTTGCGCTAGGAAATAGGGCCTCTTGTGCTCTTGGGAATAGGGAAGTGCGCTAAGATTTAGGAGCTCCTTGTGCGCTAGGAAATAGGGCCTCTTGTGCTCTTGGAAATAGGGAAGTGCGCTAAGATTTAGGAACTTGTTGTGCGCTAGGAAATAGGAGAAGTGCACAAGGAAATATCGGCTCCAGTGCACAAGGAAATAGGAGCTGGGATTAGACAAGAAGTACGACAAGTCAAGGCTATTCAGCAGGGAACAATTGTGTGCTAGAGATCTGAGATTGTAATATCCCCAAAGGGAAATAACCAGTAATAGACGGAAATATGCCAGACAGGTATAGAAAATACAATGCTGAACCAGATCATGAAACCAATACACATAGAATACCAGAAAACTGAGCCATTTTATTAATCTGAAAGTACATAGAGAGGAGTACAAGAAAATCAGAATAAGTGCACCTATCCTTGCCCTAGGCAAGTGGAGGCCCTCTCAGACAGATAATGGCTGCAACCAGGACAGCGTCCTAGCTGGCTGAAGACTACTCTGAAAACTGAAGCTGGACTGCACTGGAACTATGAGCTGAAAACTGATATCAAACCCTCACCAGTAGCAGCATGCGCTGGTGACAGTGACTGACATGAATGTGGTCTTTGGTCACCAAACTCTCCAGATGATAAGCTCAGCTCTTCAAGGCCAAAAACGCTGTCAAGCCCTGCTCACATGAACCTGTTCACTAGATCAGCGTCCTCCCAAATGGATCAGCGTCCTATATGCTCAGATCTGCTGGATCTGAAGCCTGCAATCTAGATCTGTGTCCTGCCCTCCCAGATCTGCGTCCTCCTATATCAGATCTACTGCTCTCTCCTCAGATCTATGCTAGATCTGACGATATCTCTTCAGATCTGCAACCTCCAAGGCTGGATCTGATGTTATCTCTCCAGATCTGCCACCTACAGAACCAGATCTGCAAATATCTGCTCAGATCTACAATCTCCAAGGCTGGATCTATCAGTGTACCTTCAGATCTGCGCCCTCCTCTTCCTGCTGGAACAGCGTCCTCACTTTCAGGCTGATCTGCGTCCTTCCTCCTCCTGGAACAGCGTTTTCCTTGCTCTGAACAGGACTGCGTCCTCCCTGGAACATCGTCCTCCTTCTAAGGCTGAATCTGCGTCCTCTTCCCCTTGAAACAGCGTCCCTTCTTCTCAGAACTGCGCAGCCACAAGAAGGGCTTCTTCCTCTCCAATCCTGCACCAGAAACTGCTACCACTTGCCACTGAAACTGAAAGGTGTTACTCAGAAAATAACCTTACTAGGGCAGGCACTCGAAGTCCCCCGAGGCTAAGGGTGAGATCTTCGACCGGAGACACTCGGTTGCACTAAACAGTGCTGCAGACCGACTAAACAACCGGCGTGCTAAGTAGACAGAAGTCTAGCTCTCAATATCAATATAGAATAATGCATACCCAAATGAGGTGAGAACTCCTCC